>OMNZ01019665.1:12319-48657 GCA_900303255.1 Lesueurigobius sanzi | reverse complement strand
TTTTTAGCTAACTTTGCGTAACAAAAATGGCAGCGAGCTACTTGTAGAAATGTAGAAAACCTTTTGGTGAGCTACTGGTTGGAGATCCCTGGTGTACACTCTTAAAGCAGATCTAGTTGATAGTTATGGGTCCAACCGATATATTGGGTAAAAACTAACAATATGGAATGGTAGAGTTTTCACCCGATCTGCAGTATATTGGTGACAGGACCAACCAATACACTTTGGTCATTTTAACCAATCTAGTTGGTCTGTGTAGGTTCTCAGTCGTACAGGAGTTGTCCATCGTAGGCAGTTCTCAACCAATCTAGGGCCAACCAATACACATTTACCATATTTTGAGAGATTATGCAATACAAATGTATTTATTTATCGTATTTTTTGCCAAAAGTTTTTGTAGCTTTTTTGTTGATTGTTCTTGGCATTGGAGTTATACTCAATATTGTAAATTTAAATATCCTTAAAACAACAATTTTGATATTATCTCATAGATCATTGGTTCTCAACCTGGAGGTTCGCCAGATCATATTGAAAGCGTATTTTTTGAATAGAAAATGTGCGCTCTGGGGGTGAAACACCAGCAGTCATTGTTTTGGGGGTCGCAAGCAAAAAGGTTGAGAAACACTGTTGTAGACGATACATTGCCCACCTCTCGGTTAAAAGTCCTACACCTGATTTTTATTCTAGCAGCGGAACGGAATTTGTTTTGTCCTCGCATTTGTGGGGGGAAAAATGCATTTGTATCAATTTCCTGATCTTTCTGGCTAGTGTTTGCTATAGTATTTCTGTGACAGTCACCTGTGAAGCATTGGGATGTTAGGAAAGTGGTGAGTTATAGGAGCTTGGACACAACTAACTAAAACTTAAAATTATAACTAGAATTGGATGTAATCTCTCTCTGTTTAATTGTTTGTGAATAAAAGTGGCTCCGTCAGAACCAGCTCAACAGCCACAACACACTTTCATGTATAATCCCTTATAGACACTCAGGTAGTATTTATTTGTAGTTCATCTCTACCCTGCGTATTCCACTCTTTCTCCTCTTTCTCCCGCACTCCCACAGCCCTCCCTGTGGTATTAACGCACGGCCCTGTTTAAAACCGGTGCGTCTATGCTGGGTAATCAGTTAACCTGATTATGCAGCTGATGAAATTAAATCGTTTCAGTAAGTGAAATAATAACAGCAGTAATACGTGCGGGGGGGCGGTAAAGCATCCCATGGCATTAGTGGAACTCTCAGGGAGCCCCGCTATCTGGAGTGTAGCGCTTCTTTCCATTGTCGGAGATAATGGGTGTGTTTGTGGAAGTGGCGCTGTCGAGAGTGTTGTCAAAACTGAATGAAAATGGATGGCTGTACGGTTCAGGAAAGCAATTTAGCCAATGCAATGTAAAGCAATTTGGCCAACGCGTACAACTAACAATGATACTTAGGGAAACTGTTTTTCTCCGTGTTATAAAAGTTGCATGAAGATTGTATAAGCTGGAAATGGCAGCGGATAAGTGCTCCGGCTGTCCTACGCATTAGTCCTATATATGGGTGTATGTGGCATTGCGCACTCCCAAGTACCTTTTACTGTCCCTGTTGTTTTATAATAAAGGAATACAAAGCGGTGCGTCTGGCTTGAAAATAAATTCTTTCTCCTTCATGCCCACGCTAAAAGCACAATTGAAGCTTGTTGTAGTGTTGTGTTTTCGCCACCAGTTAGTGATTAAATGACCACGTAAAAAGAGAGAATGGGTATATCTAAACAATTGAAAGATGGGAACAACAGCTGACACGAGAACATTAGCTAATAGCGGCGAACCGGGGGCTGATTCAAAGCTTTGCAGCTGTCGCTGACTTGTGCAATGGTATTACATGCCATGGTTTAAATGGGCAATGGTGTGGGAAGATTAAAGAATTGTAATAATAACAATAATAATAATACCACTCAAAGAGAATGGCAAAAAAAATCTCCTCAATGGAAACTTACAATATACTATACTACAGTTGTGCTCAAAAGAAAAATCCCAAGGCACCCCACTAATCAAAAATGTCACAAAATATTTATTGAAATATAATAAACATATAGTAAAAATATATTTATTTAGTGTGACATCTGTGCCATGCTTTGTTGAACAGAACGCTACAGGATATTCTTGCAGGAATCTTCTTTTCAGCAGTCATGCTTGAATAGCCCACCATAAGGCGAACTTTCTGTGGCACCCCTGAAGATTTCTTGCGGCACCCTAAAGTGCCACGGCACCCTGGTTGAGGAACACAGTCTGTCAGACAATATGACCGATAACACAAAAACCTTTATTTCACTCATGGTTTGTTTACACTTTTTAACTAGAGAAACTTGTCCAATGTCCCTGATCAAAAGTTTACATATCATGCATCTTGAAACAAAGATACATTTTGTCAGAGAGTCCAATTTTGTCAGAGAGTCCTGTATTTCAGCTGAAGTGAACAGTTTTCCTGGCAGTTGTTGAAGGTCATGTAAACGTTAGTGTTGTAGAAATATCAGCTGGTCCAAGGGAAAGTGTAAGAAAAGGCTGTAGACCAAATCTGGATGTCTAATGCAGGTGAAGTTTATTGCCATCAATACAGGCCTGGAGACAATTGAACAGTCAACGTATGAACATTGAATATACAAGTCTGACTGTGCTTCCTCAAGACAACATGATTTCATGAGAGAATCGTTATGTAAGTTAAGGACAAACTCAAGTGAAGGATGAATTCTCTCAGTTCTCAGACAACTACTTCGTTGCCAGTGAGGCTCCAGTCAGACAGTCTCACTAGAAGAGAGGATTGGTATGTGAGGACAAATTCTCTAACAGTTAGTTCGGGGACATTTGAGTAGTTTCTGTTTCATTATGATTTCAAAAGAGAAAAGTCAGTTCTTTGACAATAAATGGCTTCGCACAACCACTAACCATGAGTGGAAAAAAGGATGTTTGTGTTATCATTCACATTCTATGAAAAATGGCCAAAAGATTAAAAGGGTATGTAAACTTTTGAGCACAACTGTATATTGTGCTCAAAAGATCGGGCTCTCGGTGACTCTGAATCGCTGTGTTGTCAACGCTTCGTCTTTTCAAAAGCTTTTTGGTAGGTGCGCATATTCTATTGAACACAAGAATGCACATGGATCAAAGCTGTCTCGTCACTTTAGCCCAAGATTTGAGGATTTATTCCATTTCTGTTTAAGGGGTTGCACCTGCAGGCTTTTGAGAGCACTCAAGGAAATACGGTGGCCCAACAGCAGGATCTTGAGCCACGTTTGGAAGATTAAAATTCTCCTTTAGATTCACCTTTTACCACGCCAGGGTCTTTGGGCGCTTTCATTCCCTTCGCGCCAATTAACCAAGGCTTGGAACTTGCTTGAACGTTATCATGCAACTATAATACATCTGCAAATTATGTGAAATCCAAGGTACTATCGAGACACATGGAAAAACAATCAAGGCTAAGTCGTCCAAAAGTAGTTTAGAAACATGACTGAAACATAACCTGGAACCTGTGATCATTTCGTTATTGTGTGTAGATATTTTACACAAAGTCTTACCCCGCCACACCCTGTAATCTCCAATCTTTAAACCTGATGCCTTTACCAACTTCTCCATTGGCTACACAGTAATGTCTTGCAAATGTCACATCCAATTGACCAAAACAACTAAATCTGCACCTAGCAAAATATACCCTGACATTCTTGACCAATGTCGCGCGCACACACACAACACACACACAACACACACACAACACACACACGCGCACATTCTTCTTGGCCCTGTAAAGATTTGTCATTGCAGCGAAGGCCCGGTCCACCTCACAAAAGCAATTGCTACAGCATTATGTGGGAAGCGGCCCTTTGGGAATCCCTGGGATCCTATCAGCCTCATGTCATTGCTCGCCTCCTCTGCTTCCAACGACAGGCTATAGCTAACCCTGAAGTAACACTCCCCCCGATGAGTGATCTATTTATTTTTGCATGGGCGCCTTTATCGACGGAGCCTGTAAGCTTCGGGGGAAAGAGATGGTATCGGAGTCTATTCTTGTAGAAGTAAGTAACCGGCGTAGTTGCCATTTATTCAGGAAACCATTGGCGCTGTATCAGGTCGGAGCAGCTGCGCAGATAACATCAACCTCTTGTATTATCTTTAAAGGCTTTTACTAGCTCTTCATTCACCGCTATCGCCTGGCACACTTTTGTTTGTCAGAAAGCCACTTATTGCACATGGGTTTCGACCTTTCCAATTGAGGTTCACGCCTGTAATGTTGTGCTAATAGCCTGGAATGAAGGAGATACTGTAAATGTGAGCAATTTTACGAGATTAAGTCCATTCGCACCTATTGGCTGTGTTGTTTACGCAGATGCCGACTGTCTGGGCGTAACACAGCAGAGTACGATCATGCTTTTCTAAATGAATGGGTGGATTGTCTTTCCTGCGGTGTAGGCTGGGTTGCTAAGCGGTTATACAAGGGGTGATTATAAATATTCGATAAAGAGGATACGGTGTGGAGCCTAAAACAGTGCAAATGCCAGTTCTTTGAAGCTAGCTATGAAATATTTATTATGCTTTGCAGATGTCACTTTTGGTTACTGTAGAAGCAATCAAGCCGACCTCCTGGTTTCGTCCTTCTTTTTCTGTGCTTTTACTTGATTCAAACTGCCAGTATGAAATAGCATGAGACTCTGCTTGTTCCGTGGAATTGTGCGATGAAAATGAATGTTTCCGCAATTGTTGTTTTCTAACCACTTGTCACTTGTAAAGTCTAGATTCTTACTTCTTCCATAATCAAGTCACTGACCTTGTCATCACTCCCCTGCAATTCTCAAGCTAAATCTGCAATTATTGCTCTAATTACCCTTAATTTAGCACTCCCAGGGTGACAACAATGCTGCGGCCGTGTCTGCCGGGTGGACATGAGGTCAGCCGCTCCGCAGATGAAGGGTGACCTAAGCGGTGCCACTGGCCAGCGTCTTAGTCAGTCAATCTTCTAAGAGCCACGCTGACCTTGGGCTTGTGATGCATATTAGAGCCGCGGGTAGTTTCCCCCCTCAGATCTGATCATCTCTGTGACTCACTGCTCTGGCTGTGCTCGCCAGCTGGGTCACGCGCTTTTGACCCATTGTACTAATTGCCCTGTGAGAGCCGGCCTCACGAGGGCTTGATTGGGGAGCAGTGTTCATAATATACATGCTCCCATATCTTAACTGTGAAATAAGTGTTCAGGCGGCGCACAGACGGCCGGGGAGTATTTATAGAACAGCGTCTTCAGTTATGGAAAGGATTAGATTCTATTATATGCCATACAGACTACAGAGGGACTGTGAATTGTTGGCCTCATTGGTATATCTGAAATATAATATTCACAATAGCAAAGTTCCTGGCTTTGATACTGGTTCTTACAAAAGGGTAATTGCAGTATATCTTTTAATTTTTAAATCCTAATCTTTAAAACTGGGCGCATAATGAATGTAATTATTTAATTTAGTGAAGCGCTTCAATGTGTATTGTGCTTTTATTGTCCTAATTTCCAAATGTATCAGATTTTCAACATAGTATTCAACAATAAGGGTGGGAACCTCTGGGTACCTCACGATTCAACGCGATACATGACCCACAAGTTAATCTTATTTATTTAATTAATATAAACACTATCCTAAAAAGTCATTTGTTTGTGTGACAGTGTTTGGTCCAAGTTCTTACAATGGTGGTGCTGCCCTCTACTGTCCTGACTGTGTTATTGACCATTACTGGCCTCTACAGATACTTACTGTGAAACTTACTGCAGCTTCATTAATATTCATGATGTAGTTAATTAATATGCATGGCATCATCAAAAGTATCAATATTGGCATAAAATAATAATATATCACGATATTTAGGAAAATCGATATATTGTTGAACATCTGGGTACTGCCGAGTTCTTTCGTAGCTCTATAGTAAAAATCTGTTTTTCTTTGTACAGAGGACCTGCTGCCTCAGGGTTTCCCCAACATCGACATGGGCCCCCAACTAAAAGTGGTGGAGCGGACTCGAACTGCCACCATGCTGTGTGCCGCCAGTGGCAACCCTGACCCCGAGATCACCTGGTACAAGGACTTCCTGCCCATTGACCCCAGTTCCAGTAATGGGCGAATCAAGCAGCTACGTTCAGGTAAGCGCCGTCTGCTTTTGTAACTTTCAGCTGTATTGTATTACATGATTAACTGAACCCAGAAATACAGTCGTCTACTCGAGCAGGGATAGAGGGAAAAAAAAAAAAAAAGTTGTGAAATTGATTAGTTATGACATAGTGTGCAACCACGAGGCGAGATCAAATGATTCACAGCGGCCTGCCAGTGTGTCATAGCAGACAATGAATGCAAAGTCTATATTCTGGTGACATAGCTCAGTAGTGGATATGTTGTCTTGTTCCCATTGATCCAACCCCACTGAGAGGCCTAGCATAGCGGAGAGTCTAATTATGGAGCTAATTAGGAGCTGAGCTGGGAATGGCCCGGGGCAATAAGGACAAGATATTTTAGGTCAATCCAACTTGTCACTATTTGAAAACTCTAATGACTTTGTTTGATTTGTTTTAACAAACCAGGCTAGGCGCCTACCACTTTAATAGTTGTTTTTATTTATTTATGAAGAGCATGGGTTGGAGGAATAGGCTCTCTGTCTTTGCTGATGCACCTGTCTGTGTTCCTGAGACTGTCTTTGTCCTGCTGGTCTTGACTACTGTATCTTTTCTATGTGTTCATGTGTCTAATATGTCCGAAACTCTCATGCCTTCCCAACGGCATCAGAGTATTCGAGACATTTCACTCGGCCAGAATGGATAACACGAATTAAAGGACCTCAAACTCTCTAAAAGCCAATTAAAACATTGCTAATATGAACTACACACACTCGTATAAAAAGTAAATTAAAGGTTATACAAGTTTAAACTTAATTATTCTCTTGTACTTTCATTTGCAGAAACCATTGGTAAGTCTGTTGCTTTAGCCCAGCAAGCCCACCCACTCTCCTTGAAGCAGATGGCATTTTTCAACTACTTTCCAAAAAATGCATGTATCCCATGCTCTCTCCTTGCCCTCATCCTCATACAACACTTTTCTTTTCATTTATCTATTTTTTGTATTGTGTTCAGTTCTGCATTGTTTGTTTTGTGTTGTTTTTGGAACATGCTGTCAAAATATAACTTTATCTGACTTGAAAACTTAGGGGAAAGGTGATTCAAGGACAAATACTTGCACAGTGTATTGAAAAGCTTTAAAAGCATTTAGTTTTTTTTGTGAATAGTTCCATCAGAATTGTTCCTTTTACTAAATTTTACCTATATCCACATTTTAGACTTCCGTGTCCTGCATCTCTGCCAGATGTCTAAGCTTTGAGAAAATAATTGGACTCTGTTGGACTCCAAGACAATTATTTCTTCACAGAGTCTAACCTCTCCTGTATTTCCAAGGCCTTCTGTGCTACATTGTGCAGGTTGAGGGTCATTTTTGGTCAAAGTTAGTCCTTGCCTTTCACAATAGATTGCTTGCAGTCCAGAAATATCCTTGGAAAGTGCAGTATGTTGATAGAAACTCAGGGAATTTTGAGTTCTTTCCGGGTAAAGGTCAGTGCAAAATACTGGTCAGCCTGAAATACTCTCTATGATTGGCTTGCGTTGAATTTCTGGTCTTAGTCAAATATTTTGAACTGGATTGCTCCACATCTTGCTCAGCCTGAGTCTCTCCTGGAGGTTTGTTTACGTTTGGCCACACTTTCTACCCCCTCTGAGCTTCGTAACTGACTGGGGATGGAAATATGTTAATTTTTGTCCAGATGATATGTATGCAGCGCAGCAAAAAGGAAATGGCTTTTCCTTGTTTCAATACAAGATTCTGTAAGGTGATATTACTTCAGAGTGTTGTTTTTGTTTGCGTGCCTTTGATGTACTGCTTATTGAGAGACAAAACTCTCGGTGGTCTATTGTCAATAGACTTCTTCCTCTCATGTCATGGCAGTTTTACTCAAAATTCCAAAATATAAAGGTGAATTTGTGTACGGTTTTGAGACTACCATCTCCCTATTTATCTCTGACACACTTTCCAATGGTGTGGGGAGTAGTGGAGATTGATGGGTTAGCTACATCAAGGGGACTTCAGGAGTGACATGCGAATGGCATTTGGGAGTAGTCTTCCTTGTCTGCATACAAATGTCCATGCACCTTCTGTGACTTTTTGTATGTGCTTCTAATACAGTATAACCTACTGATCCAAGCCTTCCCTAGAGACAAAAGACAACATTAGCATGTTTTAAATCCATCATCATCCAGCCGTTAGATACGGGCTGGTCTGGCTGACTGCTTACTTATGTGCCAGCGCGTGCTGTGCTGGCGGGGGCACTGATATTTGCACAGTAGTCCCCTGAGGAGCTCCTCTGGAGGTGTGGAGGGAGCCTGACATTTCTCCCCCAGTCCCTGTGGCTGCAGACCCCAAGCCCTCGCTGGCCTTGTCAGCCACAACTGATTAAGCACACGCCTGAGAGACGGTGAGCGGATGGGAGGAGCACACAGATTACCCTGTGTTTTCATACAGGGATGCATTCACACAGTGAATTTTTGTTGTGAATCATACAGAGTTAATCCTAAATGCAACAGAGATCATTGTTATTGGGGGCATCAAAGGAAGGCCGTAGGGGTGAGCTAGAACCTCGGTGGATGTGTCAATAACATCCAGGTTGACGCCGGTCCTGCTGAGACCCCAGCAGGCTCTCAGATGAGTGTCTGCAGCGTGGAGAAGGTCAGCCAGCCACCCTCCAAGCGGTGGCCACACTCTGACACTGAGCCAATCACGCTACCTCGTCTGTCCCGCACACAGATGGACAACCACTCGCTCCAGATTGCCGTGAGCCAGACCAGAGATGTCCTTCAGTCACATTTTTAATATATTTGGAGGCTTGTCGGACAAAACAGCTGGGGCTCCGATGCAGGGAATAATGCTGTATCTGATAATGTGAGGAGGTCAGTGGCCTGTGGAGGTATTTTCAGGTCATTGTCACAATAAGCTGATCAACCTCTGGCTGACCAAAGAGGGGCTTATGGTCGCTAGGCTGTGTGCCCAACACAGGTGGATTTGCCATTGTATTTTGGCCTCTGCTGACTGAAAAGATGTGGGCAATCTCAGGTCTTTAGAAAGCTATTATAAATTGTTGGTACAAATCCATTCAGAACAGGCCAAAGTCTACTGTGCCAGTCCAGTAACTATGCCTAATTGTTATTTAAATGCACATTAGGAGATAATGTGCTGTGGTGACCGCAGAAGAGGAAAAGACTTGACAGAACATTGATTGAACATAGGATCATGATTTTCATCTTGTATTTGTGTTCATTTGTATTATTTTTGATCTCATGTTTTTACGTTTTCTCAGATCTGCCTGTTTTCAATGTGTGACTTTGTCCCTGCTTACCTGCTTTATTAACCTAATCCTAACCTTAGTCTAACCTTAGTCTAACCTAAACCTCAACTAACCTTAACTTATTACCCCCGACTAAAACTCATCTAAAACTCAATAAACCAAGAGCTTCCTGCAGCCTCTAATCAACGCTAACACTATAACTAAACGTGCCCACCGCCCCGTGTCCTTGTGTCTTTGTGAAATACTATTCCTGATTTGTTGAACATGGTTGGAAACATTACTCAAATTACATAGTTTTGTCTGGTTTAAATTTTTCAATAAGTACTCTAATAATACTATAACCTCAATTCATGAATAGTACCTGTAAATGCTATTACTGCTATAAATACTATTATACTGTGATAAAACTGTTATAAATACAATTTGTGTCCAGTGTTTGATTCGTTCATAGCTTCAGGTGAAACCAGACAGAACTTAAATGCGGTACCTCCCACCTGCCGGTATGACAAGGGGATTTGAACATAGGTTAATACATATGGTAATGTAACAACGGCCAGTAACGTAATAACAATTGGTTTTAAATGTAATACGCCAAAAATGTAATAACTTTTAGCCTGTTATAATTAATAAGAACTGCAACTAATAATAATGATGATGTCACTGGAGAGCAGTTTCAGCAATAGCATGAATAGAATGAAATGGGAAATTGATATTAGCACGGTCTGATGCATAACATTAATGCCAATGTGGTTTATATCATAGTTGGTGTGTTTTTAATTTGTAGGGGGTGCGATGACCTTTTGTTAATGATAGTGGAATTAGAATTGATTCTAAACAATTCGGCTATTTCTCCTCAAAACTGCCAAAAACATTAGCAATAAAGGATTTGACCTATTACATTCTTGGTAAAAAAATAAAAAATAAAGAAGAAGAAAAAGCCTCAGTGATTACCATATTATCCTGCTATTCATCATTTTGGTATTACGTTTAAAATTGGACAGTTATTATTATATTATATTGTATACATTATTACGTTATTGGCTGTGTTCAACAATAAATATTCTATTTGTGCCAATAATGCTACTAACTAGACTATGGTGCACAATTCATACACAAGGCAATTCAAAGTGCTTCACAATTTCATAAAATTACAAAAAGGCAATGAAACATAGTTATAATCATTAATTTTATATATCTGAGTGAGTGAGAGGCGAGACATGGCCACACTGCAGACCCTCCAGAAGGACAGTGCCTCTCCTCTGCACACCTTCATGACTCAGGCCCCCTCCAGTGGATACCAGCTCAGGCACCAAAGGCTATTGCTGTTTTTATTCTCTTGTGGTCTCCTGGCAGACTGTTCCAGATTTTAGCCGCGTGACACTGAAACGCAGCCTCACCGCGTTTAGTCCTGACTCTGGGAACCGGCAGGAGACCACGCCCTGAGGTTCTCAGAGCCCGGCATGGTTCACGCGGCACTAGCATGTCAGAGATGTACTTTGGTGCTAGACCATGAAGAGACTTGTAAACCAGGCAGAGCTGTTTTAAAGTCTATTCTCTGAGCGACAGGAAGCCAGTGCAGATGAATATTTAGCTAAAGTTCAGCCGATGACACTTACTTTTTGGACATTTCAAAACATCTCACTCAAGCATTTCAACTTGCCGAGTGAAATATAGCAATACTACAAAGCAGACCTCTCAGAACACTTTCTAAGTTCTGCCCATACAAAGTGGCAAAGTGGACGGGTTGCTTTGGGTATTTGACCTATGTGCCTTTGCCTCGAGGCTTTTTCAAACGGGGTACACATTTTAAACTAACAGGGATGAACAAACGAACAAGTGAAAAAGGATATGGTGTGGCACTTGTGAAGAGATGATTTGGTCTGCCCACTCTAAACATGCCTGTAGGAGTACAATTTACATGATAGAACCACTACATTTCAACAACCCACCGTTCGCTGCCTGGCGGAAAAAAGCTTCATGTTTGACTGAGCTTAATGTGGTTTTTGGCTCATGGTCAAGCTTGTAACCTAATATAAGCGTGTTATAAACAAAAGAGTAGGGAAACAAACAGTGACGGGATACAATGGAAAGAACTGGGGGTGGATGGCCCGGGAGTGAAGAGCCTGTCTGTTACGGCTAAGAAGCTTTACAACATGTTTCATAAATAACAACTCCAGTGTGTTCGATTTCGCTTTGAGCTGCCCAACGGCACATCCTGACACTCCTCTTGAGCTCGGTGCGGTCCTTGAGCCAGTTTATTCCGCAAAGATAGCCGGTTTATAGAATGGTGGCACCCGTTAACTGTTTTATTGACCTATTATTCAAGGTCAGTTGCCTCGGAAATGGCTTATACAAACCATGTGGCGCCGAGGCCAGAGCTCCCTTTCAGCTCCCACGTCAGCCCAGGGTAGAAGGAACAATGCTCCTACAGGATAATTAAGTCTAATTATTTTATTACATCACCAATTAGTTCGTGTATGTACCGTAGGCGACCGATCTCTAAGTCAGAATCTTTTGAAAGAGTATGTTAACATAGTGCGTCACTCTGTGTAGGTTCTCAGTCGTACAGGAGTTGTCCATCGTAAGCAAAGGTTCTTCAGTTTTCATCTGTACTCTGTAGTTGAAGTGTAGAACCTTTAGAACCAAGAGAGGTGGGACTTAGACGCCAACTCCTCCTACTGGTTTCTTCTTAACACATTGAGTGCCACGTTGTTTTTGGAATTTAGCTGTAGAGTGCCAGGAATCCAGACCTTTTTTTAATGTTTTTTGTAGCACCACAGCGTATTCTATGTTATATGAACATACTATGGCTCATTTGAAAGGTGAGACTCTAAGCTCTCAGTGGGTGGAAACCGTTTATTTATACGTGCCTGAGAAGTTAAGATAAAAAGAGTCTTTTTTTCCTCAAAATCACAATTTTTATTCTAGAAACGGAGATATCAGATAAAATGTCCAGATAGTGACTTTTCACAAGTTTTTATTCATCATTTATTTCTGTTCTGTTCCTCACAGAGCTCCCAAAATCACACATAAGGTGTGTTAGAGTGTCTAGTTTCGTAATTAAAAACTGGCACTCAATGTGTTAAGAGACCCGCGAGGGTGTCAAGTCTTCCTATTTGCTGAAGAAGCTTTTTACGTCCCACACTTCAAATTCAGAGTAAGGACGAAGACTGAACAATCTTTGCCTACGATAGCGCGTTGTTTGTTGTCTATGAGACTACATAATAATCCAAAGTATAGTTGATAGTTTAGTGGCTAAATTCGGCACTTTAAGGGGGTTGATTCAGCCCTCAAGATTATTAATTTGTGACTGAATAGCTATAATAACGCCTAACAACGCCAAAACAGAATGTCCTTATCGAAAGCACTGTGATTAAAGGATATCAAAAGACCGATCTGTTTAAATTTGGTCCAACCGCTAACCCACAAGACGACCCGCTCTACCATTTGCGCTGCTACCGATTTTCAATTTCCTTTTGTCACGCTACCGATGGGAGGTACAAGTTTCCTGCAAAACTCTTCCCTGATCTCATTCCAACGATCCAACCTTCAAGCTAAAAGTGCCCCCTCTAACTAACTAACTAACTAACTAATCATTAACTTTTAACTAAACTAATGCTGTGTCTTCATCTTTGTGTCTTCTCCAGAGGGTACCCCAATTAAAGGTAAGCTGTAAGCATAACTGGCATTGGATAAAAACGGGTCAATTTAAACTGTTACCTAACCAAACATAATCACACATTCTAAAACATTAAATCAACTTTCCCTCTACAAGAAACAAAAAAATAAATAAATCGGCAAACGAATCCGAACATCCCTCCCGATGTCCCGCCATCAATAATTCATCCGTATCTGTGCCCGGTGTTATCAGCACATTCTGTCTGTGTGATCTCATGTGTTTGACATTTCTGTGTCCTCTGTCGCCCTTAATGTGCCATTTCGTCCACCACTGTCGCTCTTCTGTGTTCTACTGCCTTTACCTCGCTCAATGGGTGCTTATGGTGCAGTGATAGGGCTGCCGAATGCATTGGGGAGGGAGAGGGAGGTGAAGGGAAGGGGGAGGGGAAGGGGAAGGGGGGATGGCTATTACAAGGCTGCTGTTTGCTTTATGCCGCTGACATTTAGATGGAGTCTGGGGGATGGGAGAGATAGTGTGATCCTCGCCCTATTTGCGAAGAGGCTCTAATGAATTGTAACAGATGCGTATATGGCGTTTGTCACGGTCGCTCATGTTTCAGGATTTTATCTTTAGTGTTTAAATCCAGCAACAAGTGGTCACCAAAGATTGTGTAAATATGCACTGGAAAGGGAAAGGCAGCTGGCTCAAGACATACTTTGTAATGATTGACTATGAGATCAACTCAAAATGGGGAAAGCCAAAATGAAAGTTACATATTGCCAGTCTCCCAGCATAATAACCCCCTTTCACTTGATGGCACACTTCCGCCTTTTTCTCTCGAGCAAAATTAGTTGTATAAGCAGTGCAAGAAAGTTAATTTGGTCTTCTAGTGGTAAACTGTTGGTCACCTTCCAACTCTGAGGAAGATTGCAGGAAGTGAGCGATCGTCAGATATCGAGAAAAACCTAAACCTAAACTGGTCTGAACAAAAAGAATGTACTTAAATAGTTGAATAAGCTAAAATTATGATGAAAATAACTAATCCTAGCAGTCCCAGGAAGGTTTTTGTACATTTTAACAGGTACATATTTTAGTTGTTGCCCAGGAAAGGCTCGTGACTCTCTGAAAACCAACTGGTGAGTTGAGACTTAGAGCGGTGGTTCTCAACTGGAGTAGTGTTTGGACCCACCTTTAGAGAGGTTTAATCCTTCCCCCACATCTGTATTTAGTCTGGAACCTTATTGCAAGCTCTATCTCACTATAAAATGCAAGTTTTTGAGGTTTTAATTGTATAGATTTGTTAAATTTGCAGAAAAAGCATCATCCCTGGCAAACAAGAAGCTTGTGGGCCATCAAAAATTGCACTTTAGGCACCCCTGGCATAAACTTACAAAGCTGAAATCATAAAAAAAAAAAAAAAGAAAAACATACATTTATTTGACTCAGTGTTTTGATACTTTTTTAATTTTATTGTAATTTTTAGTGGATAAAATACTGACAAAATGTTCCCTTGGAAAGCGACCCACTGAAAATGGTTCCAAGACCCACCAGTTGAGAACCACTGACTTAGAGGACATTCAAAACTGTACATAAGACGTGTAAGCTAACGGCTAATGCACATGCTCATAGCACTGCCCCGGGGGAACCATGAAAAGGGCCTATTGTTATGCTGCATCTTGGGTACTTGGGTATGACTGGCAATATCCTCAATTAGACCAGCTAGTACAGGCTAGTAACAACAAAAGAAGTGTTTTTTTACCCGAACATTTTAAAATACGACATCAACAATCATTCTATGGATCTCACTGTTTATTTATATTGTCAACAATTCTCTAAACCAGAATATATCATCCCAAATTAATAAAATATGTTCAATTTTAGTAGTAACATTAGTACAGTAAATAACAAGAAAGTGATCACCCGCAAACAACAATACTCCATTTGTTGACTGGATTTAAAGCAAAGTGTAGGCAGAAGAGCAAACACAACCTGTGCATGTAATGTCTAGGCCCATGTTGTACAGGTAAGTGCATCCTTTAACCTGTTTCCCCCCCGAAAGGTTCACAGCACAAGGGAAGCCGTCAGCCTAAACACATCTGACAGTGACGT
Organism: Lesueurigobius sanzi; assembly: GCA_900303255.1. NCBI lineage: Eukaryota > Metazoa > Chordata > Actinopteri > Gobiiformes > Gobiidae > Lesueurigobius > Lesueurigobius sanzi. The sequence goes on along the minus strand of OMNZ01019665.1, from coordinate 33,545 downwards.
GTTCCTCCATCATCAGCCACTTAAATTTAGCGGATGATATTTATACGTCTCATTCCTGCGAGGAGGCTTAAGCCATTCCGTTGTGGATTGGCTCTCAGTGAATAAGATCTCATAAATCATATTGTGTCAAATGAAAGCGGCCATGACTTATGAACTCTGCATTTGCATAATGAGATAAGCGGGCCGAAAATTGTGATTTTTACGCACCGCGTCGGACTATAGTGCTTTTGAATAGAGAGACAGAGGGGAATGGGAATATAATTGAGATCAAGTTTCCTTTGCAGCGAAATACATTAAGTCAAACTTTAAATAGTGTGCATTGTGGCTGTAGCTTCTCCATGAGGGTTCTCGCTCTAGTCCCTCGGGTTTCTCACTAGTTCAAACAGCCCAGGCTTGACTGAAACTACGCTCTGCACATTGATGTAAAAATGTTTTGAGCCACAGGTAACCGAACGCCTAAGAGAAATGGAGCAGCGCAGGAGTCAGCTGTTCAGCGTATGTCTGTGTTTGCTCGGTTGTTATAATCGGAAATGGGTCGACAGCAAGAGGGTCTGGGCGCTCCTGGTTTTCCCTACCACTAAAGACATGTACAATAGACCCTTTCATTGTTTGCGGGCTTAGCTGGAGGCGGAAAGCTAGATCCCCGTCTTTTTCCATTGCAGCTGTTGTGCAAATGTCTAACTGTTGTTGGAAATATCAGAGAAATCCTTATTTTATCGTCTCAAATGTCGTTCTTCTTGTCCTTGCGCCTTAAGCCACAACAGGACCACATTTTTTTGTTGTAGTTTTACACTTATAATCACTAGTTTTAGTTTAATCTTATATCTCTTGCTCACTTCCTACCTCCAGCTCATGTCATAGGTCTATAGGATTCGCTCTCGGTCCAGGATTTCCCGGAATAAAGAGATCACATAATCACATAATAATGATAATAATAAGGGGAAGAATGCTTGATGGACAGCGGTCTCCAATCATCGCCGGTGTCAGCATAAAACTAAACTCTGCTCCCGACGCAAATCTCGGCTGGCGCGCTCGTGTCGCGGGTAGATTATTGGGTGAAAAGTGTCTCGACTCCCTACCTGCCTCATTACTGATTTCACAGGAGCGTTACAAGGCACCAGATGGGCACTGACAACAACGACAACACACGTGGGGCCCCCTGCTGTGCCGCCACACTATAATGACCTTGGGGTGGTGGCGCAGGGTGCTCGCGATGACAGCAGACGGATCGGGCCGGCTAGCGAAAGGCCAGCGCTGTATGCGGATGTCAGGAGTTTACTCTGGCTGGCTGTCCGTTAGTTACTAAAACTTCTGTCCGTTTGTCCTTAGGTGACTTCTCCCACCTCTGTTAATTATTTGTAGCCCTTACTGTACTGCCAGAACATAGCTGGGTTTACAGACACAGTGAGGAATGTGGAGCTAATAGAGAGACTGGGAAATGAGTGATAAAATGATGAAAAGGGACAGCTCAGTGCTGGGCAGCGACAGGGAAGAGGAGGGAGAAGGGGAGATTTGGCCAGCCATTTTGTTGATCGCCTAAACAAATCAATCAAGGCTGGCTGGAGCACACTAATTGAATTACACAAATGGGACTGGGGGGTACGCACGGCAAAGCGGCCGCAGTGCAGTGATGAGGGTCGGGGAGACCACAGCTTGGAGCTCTCTCTGAATCAATCATCCATGCCGGCCCCCGCCTGCTTTTCGGTTGTCCCCACGCCTGTCCCTCTGTTTCGCTGTGTCGCCGCTCCCTTCAGCTCCACTGGCCTAAACTCTTTGATTAGGCTTGTCTCTTTTGTCCACAAATTTATCTGAACGATTTTCGAAGCCTTTCTTCGAATGAAATGTTGAAACAAAATTATACGCTTAAACGAATCAGACTGAGAATGTGTTTTAAATGTTAAGAATTGAATAGGTGGTTAGATCATCATGTCCTCTTCTTGTTGGGCTCTGTCTCAGTGGTCGTCCTCTCACCATATCTCTCTATCAGTCCTGTGACTATCTGAATCTGAATGCTGAGTGCATCTTGCCTAAGATCCAAGTTACACGATTGAATGTTTGCTTAATAGCTTTGATATTGAACTGTCAAGTGCTATTAGACAAAATAATTGCGTAAACAGTAGTGCAATGCCAGGACACTTGAATTACAACTCCGTCTTTTGGAGAAATTGAATTGCCCTTCAAGAGTATTTATTTGGTGAAGTCCTTTCCTCTTTGTTGGTGGCTCAGTGGTACTACAGACCTCCTCATCAGATGAGCCCGAGGCGTGCTGCGCTGTTAACCAGGACAGCTGTCTGAGCTGCGACTAATGTCTACACCCAGTGGCCATTACCACCTTCTTTATCGAATGGATGATGGCTGCCGGATGGCCAGGAGACGCCGACTGTGGAGATTAGAGTGTTGGTTGGATAAAAGGGTCATTTTGGCGTAAAACTGGAGTAATTGGTCCACATGGAAGCAGTGTTTTTAAAAGGGGACTTTATTTGTATGATTTATTGAAGGCATGAGGCATACCGTTTTATAAAATAAAACATTTCAAAGGAAGATGGCACTGTATTTTTGTCTGACCTATAAATGTCTAGCAAAAGGGGGTGTCACACAGTTTACAAATGGGCAGTGTGGGAGATCTTGTCTCAGTTCCCACAGCAGCTCATGCCTCCATTATCATCCTGGCATCCTGTTAAAGTGTCCTTGAACAAGAGCTGAGGTCAACAATAGACTAAATATGCTTTATCTGTGCTACATTGTATCATTTGACTTTATTTTTGTATTTAGCCCCCATAAACAGCTGAAAACTTTATGGAAGTTGTAGGTGACTCAAAGTAGTTTTACAAAGCAGTAAAAGTATAATACTCTTGTCAGTCTTGTTCAGGCAGCATTTTTACAACTGTGAACAGGGAATTGAGCTGACGAGCTGCTGGCAGTGCGTTCTGGAGCGTCCACCTGGAGTTGAACTTCACACACACCTTCCTCTGTGGTCTCCATGGTGCTGAGGCACCAGTCGTCTGAGCACATTCCAACCCACCTGCCATCAGCCTGGCATTTGCTGTTCCAAGCACACATCAAACAGATCCAAATCACATCTCTGCAAAACGCACAGCACAGCCTCCGCCACCTGCACTCGGCAGGTAGACGTTTTCATTTGCTTCATAAGCTCCATGCCAGAAATCCAGCTCCCCTGGGCTCAGCCAATGATCTGAGCTGAAAAATGAAATAGAAGTCTATACGGCATCTCAGAACCCTAAGGTGGATGCATGACTTCCATTTTCAGTTTAATTAAGGAGAGTGAACGCACTCATTTGTCGCGCATATAGAGCAGCAGCATTATTAGAGCAGTGTTCCAGCACAGTAACCCTGTACGTTATTGTTCTGTGGGCGTCTGATGTGATGAAGTAGGTTGCTGTATATTACAAAGCATTGCGGGCTGTGGCTGTATTGATGCTCACTGGCTAAACGCTAACGAGCGCTGGTGTAGAGTTTGTCAGGCAGACCAGGGCTGTAGTCTGTCTGCTGAGCCACCGCCCTAATGATATCATCAGGAAGCGCCGTCAGCAGAGCTCTAACAAGGACTGATGGAACACCGCACATGCACCTCTGTCACACCCGTACCCCTCAGCACCGTGATTTTAACATGGAAGCTGGAAATGTAATATTTCCCGATTTCACATTCAGAGTCATCAGGTCATACACAAAGCGTGATTTATTCTGGGCAGTTTAGGCCGTCTCAGCACCCTCACATTGCCTCTGGGCTTGCATCATCACATTCACCATTATTCATACCTTATAAGAGTTGCACGGACTATCGCGGCTTTAGTGTGACCGATTTGAAGCATGGTTTTTAGCAAATCCCAAATTATACATGGATGATGGTGGAGGAACATTTTTTTTTGTTTTTCTCTCTGAAATATGGTGATATAAGAGTCCCATGAAAGTTGTTATCTTTTTATGTTTTGTTTACCCGCTGGAATGAACTTTTTTTTTTTTCACAAATGTTTTTCAGACTGCCAAAAATACTCTCCCAGCACTAACATGTTCCTCTCTCTCTTTCTCTGTGTGTGTGTGTCGGATCATGTTCCTCCTACAGGTGCCTTGCAGATCGAGAACAGTGAGGAGACGGACCAGGGGAAGTACGAGTGCGTGGCGTCTAATGTGGAAGGCGTGCGCTACTCGTCCCCCGCTAACCTTTACGTGCGAGGTAGGAAGCAACCCGGCCACAGAGCCAGGACAAACAAACCCAAACATCCACCCATCCTGACGTAAAAAATATAGCTGTTGCCGCTCGGCTTTAGTGTACGCCATTACTGTTGAGCTTAACAGATTATGATTGCTTCCATTATAGGCCAGCTGCATTTCCACACAATGTATTTTGCAAAATACCCAAGTAAGATTTAAATATTTTAGCATAGCATTGCCTGCCCATAAATGTAATTTTATATGCACTGAAAATTGCCACATGTAAAAACATATAATTGACCAACTAATGTTCTTCTCTGTTATGATGTTATGCTCCATTTTGTGTCTTTTAATGCCGACCCCAACTCACTTGGAAGGAAATGTGTAGCACAACAAGCCGTATGTCTTTACCTTATGGGTTGCAAGACACCTCTTTTTATCTGTAATTCTGTGCTCCCCTTCCGTAAGCTACCGAATCCCAAAACGAGTTGGGACGATCCACGTTGCTAACCATCCTTTTTGCAGGTGCTGAAACAGAACGGTAAGTCTTGGATTTTGATTGAGAGGCAAGGTATTGGTGCTATCAATCAAAATCCTAACCCTGGCCCTTAGATTTTGGGGGGGGAAAGGGGCGACATTGTGGTGATATGAAAGAAACATGTTTACACTTCTACCATGGGTTGTTACGTGCCAGCTCAAAAGACCTGATCTTTTTTTTCTTGAAGGGTCTCGGAGCATATATCTAAACACTTCCCCTGTTTCTTCTCGGGGGGTATTTTCGCTAAAAGCTTTTTACTGTCACTTGCAATTTTGGCCCAAGTCAACATCCAAAAAAACAACAAAAATCATGAAAAACATCTACTTCAGTAGGAAATGGCCAATAAAGACAAAAGTCGCACCACTAATGCCAAATGACAATGAGGCCCTGTTGAGGGAGCTTTAATAAATTGAAGCAGATGCATTTTCGACATGTATTATTTATATTGCGCATATTAAATAAAGATGCTACAATATCTAGTCAGTTTGTTCCCTCTGCTGTGTACCAAATAACTTTGTTCCCAATAAATTATTCAGTTCTCTGACATTGTAAAATGGGTCAGGGAGCTGCTTTTTCATTATTATTGCTATTATCATTGCCTAAGAAGCAGCAGCTTAGAGAAGAAAATCAGTGCGAGACGGAGGTATAAAATGATTCGTCAAGATTAGGCTGTTTTGTTGGGAGCATTTTTCCTCAAGGCCATAGTCTGTCTTCTCACTAATGCAACCGTACTTAACATCGAGCATAACTATTGGCTCACATAATATCATGAAAGCGTTCTCAGACGAGCATCCTACAACCATTAATTACGAACAATGGGAACACTTAGACACAGCACAGGGATTTTCTTCTTCTTATTGTTTTTTCTTTTTTACTTTTTTTAACCCACATTTGACAAAGAAAACAATCAACATGTTTGAAAACGTAGCTGTTTTAAAACTAAATTAACAATTCAAAATTCTAATCCAAACAATACTTAATGATGATGCAAAGATTTTTTATATATATATTTTTTTTAAGTTTGGTCCAAGGAAGAAATGATGAAAGCAAACCCGCTTAGCTCGGGTCTTGTTATACTTTTAATTTTCTGTTTGCATTGTGGGGCCTTTTCTCGTTTTGCATCCTTTGGTATTGCTTCTGCACCAAAAAAAAAAAAGGCTTTTCTTGCATGTAAAACGGAAACCCAGCATGTCGGAAATGACGAGCCTGGTGGTGCATGATGGGAAATGGTAACTGCGCTCGCATGCCTGTACAATATTCTGTGTGGCCGTGCTGATCTTTTCCTTTTACTCCTTGTTATTCGGTTTGTCGTTGTCAATTTTTCCCCCCTCCTTCCTTGGTTTCTCAACAAGCGTTCCCCCCCAAATCAATCTTTTACTTTGTTTATGTTGTGGTCACAGTGCCGTTTTGTGTGTTGTTTTGGTTCCTGTATTTTTTTCGTGTTTTATTTCTCCCCCTAAACGTTCTTTATTTGTCTTCCTGTGACTCATTTGTTTGTGTAATCTGTGTTCCAATTCCTTTCAACTGCTGCCCCGCTTCTTGAGTCTCGGAGTGAAAATGCCTATGCCGAATGAAGTATTAAGTGTGCATATGCAGCCAGTGTTCCTGCCATCTTGTTTATAGCCATCCATTACTGTCAAAATTAGACCGGATTGGGCCTGATTGGGTTCCACGGTGATTTCAGGCGGCCATTAAGGGACGCCGCTCGCAGTGCCGTGTGGATCGATAACAATATAATGGCGTCAACATTACGTTTGCCGTTGCTTGGCGTGCGCTCAGAAATACTTTTCAGTAGTAAAACCGTGACTGCTGTTTACATTCCTCAGCAGCAGTGGCACTCGATCAAACTGGAATGTATTATTCACTGAGCCTGCGTCCCACACGTGCACATTCAAATGACAAGCACATAATGGAAATTCTGAAAGAAACAATCAAATAAATAATTGATGTGTTTGTCCCTATATTCGTAATACCCACAGTCCCTGCTGTTTTCATAATCTTACAGCAACTTCTTCGAAATGAATTAGTGAGATCCACCCTCAGACCATGTGGAAAGCCTTCAGCTGATGCAGAAAGACTGGGCTGTGTGGGTGCATGTGCATGGTTGCCCTCCTAACGTTATCTGCCTGGTTCTGAATGGGCTTGCATGTTCTGCTATGCATTTGTGTGTGACGTTGGGAAAGAAAGCTAGATTACACCTTATGTTCTTACTGGCCAAAGCAATCTCCTGCCATCTCTATTAGATGTTTGTCTCAACTGAATCTTTTAGCATCCCATGAAAAAGTCTGTTTCAGTTTTTGTAGAAGAGCTATAATTTGTCTTACTATTTTCCCTTCTTCAATTTGGTCAATACGATTCACAGGAGGGACCACCACAGTGTGGGGCACACATACAGTATTATTTAGCCCACTGTCGTCAACCTCTAAAACAATACAAAAGTGACACACAATGATTTGCCCTGGATCCACAGTCTTTTATTATCAAACACCCCGCCATGATTCCTGTCAGTTTCCTTAAAGTAATAATTTCCATTTTGATGAGCCACCCATAGTGACGGTTTAGCATTGGTGCAGGCAAAGTATGTTAATACGAGGCAACCCCTGCGGCTTCTATGTAAATGCTTAAGGCCTCATCCGGCAAGTGTAACTAAAGCATCTCCATTCTGGGCCTGGGTCTGAGGCAGCAAGAGGGTGTAATCTCAGCTTCAAGGTGACACTAAAGGCTGCACATTATTTTGGCTTCCCCTTCATTTTGGGGCAGAAAACCACTGCCTCACCAAAATGGCCGATAATGTCCACCTTCTGACCTCTGTTTTTGGCACAAATCCCTCCACTACACCGCCCACTTCTAGAGTTAGAGCAGTACTCTGGCGTTCTCTCTCGACTGCTTTCACCCCGTCCACTGTGAGGCTTCTTGTCTTTCTCTCCACATTGGGGCTTGGAACAAGATTAGTTATTGTTGTTATTCCAAATGAAAGGTACTCATTTTTTTTTGTTTTTTTTTGTTTTTTTTTGTCAATTTTAAATGGGCCGGCTGGGCTCCTGGTTGAATGAGGAGCCTGTCCATGCAATTGGGATTCTGTTTTGTTTTGAAATAGGTATGGGTAGAGCATATAGCACTGTAATTGCTCACAGACGTAGTTGAAAGTTGTCTTTCTAGTTTAGAATAGCACTGTTTGCTATCAAATTGACTGAATTGTTTATTAAATAGTTCAGGATCAAGTGACCTTGGCCTTGAACGTCTTTTTAATGCTCTCTGCTTCAGACACACATGCTTCCAGATAGTCACTTAACATAAGCCTATAACAGGGCTGCCCTTTAGTTAAATAGTATAACAGTTTGATGTAATGGCTCATTACCTTAAAGGTTGACCACCCACCAGAGCAGGCAGTCCACTGAGGATTTGGTTGTTGTTGTTTTTGGTTGCCCGTGCAGGTAGCTAAAGGTGAAGAGAGAGATGTTCCTGTAGGGAAACCACATTCACTCAGCCAACACCGTCCCGGTCCATAGGCCAACCTGAGCCCCAGGGAGAGAACAGCACACTTAGGCACATTGTATTAATGAACAATGACCCCAAAAACAGACATGGTCTGCCCTGAGGATACTAGTTTCTAAAACTAGTAACAAAAGTAATACAGAGACAAACTACTGTGGAAAACATCTAATAGTATTGATGCAAATGTCTTTGTTGAACTCAGCTGCACCCTGGTTCTGTCCATGCTGTTCAGACATAGTACTTTTTGTGGATCTGTTCAGTTTTATTAATTTGATTTCATTTAATTTTGTGTGTCTGGAACAATGCTATATTGGGAATGGATGGCATGCTTGGATGGGCTTGGGTGACATTTGGGACTGTATTAGTTTTCTGGTGACTGCCCAAGAGGATGGAGGCGCACCTGTATATGTCACTCATGCCATAGCCACACCCATGCATGTCTGTGTGAGGAATGGGCTGCCCTTTCACTTTGTTGTTTAGAAGCCATTTTTTCTTTTTATAAATCAAAACACCAAAGACACATTTTTGAGGCCCCATCTGAAGCAATTTTTTTTCTAAATTTTTCTTCAGTGGATTTTCAGTGACTGGGCAATGAGACCTGCAAGCATTATATTCTATGCTAACACCAGGTTTACTTGCTCTTCACATTCATGGCAGGCTGAGGTCTTTGACTATTTTTTCCGTATTTAACATGTAATTAGCTCAAGAAAAATAACAGATCCTTATGTTCCTTATGTCCAGAGTGATTTGGTAAACGTCTTCTAATCTAAAGCAAAGTAGATGAGTTTAAAATGGAGACAGGGTTGACTGGGTCCACATTTCTCCTCATAACTTTATGCAATAAAATAGTCATAGATGTGGTTTATTTTTCATGCACATAGTCTGTCATGACAAAATCATAGTCCTAGCCCCCCACAGTGTGGGTGGTGATATTTGTGCCGTTTATTTTGTTGGAAACAGTAAGACTGTCCCAAGCAACGATCGTCTGAATCCCATTTGGATCGACACGGTGTATTTTGGAATGCTCCTTTCAGTCCCCGTCTGACCCAACCCCTTCAGTTCTTATTCACGTCCCAGACGCCTCACACCCGCCCACCTGAGCATTCCCACACAAACATGCATCCAGGTGTAATGCTTCAGGTGGGCTGGAGGGCAGGTGTGGCCAGTTCTTGATTTTAAGCCCCAGTGTGTGAGACCTCCAAACCACTTTGAGCCATGGTCTTTACTTTGTTTCCTTGGTTTGGTTTGAGAATCATATTCTCCTTATTCTCTCCCCACTAATGCCTTCCTCCTCCCTCCTCCCCCCTCTCCCTTTTGCGTACTGTACAGTATGTCGCCTGCCCATCTGTCATTGTCTGTCTGTGCTTCAGCTCTTTCTTCTGTCTTGCAGCTTGAGTCTCTCCTGCCTCGTGTGCTTCTCTCGCCCCTGTCCTGTCTGTCTGTTTATCTACAACGTCAGCTCTTCCATTTAGTTCTCTGTGAATGTCCTTCATGTATTCTATTTTGTATGTCCCAACAAACAACATATCAATAGAAGAATGAATTGGAAAATTGTAGCTTCTGCAAAGTACTTTCTTTTTTTTCTTTTTTCAGTTTTGTACTATATGACATTCTGGGGCTTTGGCTCCAACATTGAAGTGGTCAACCTTATGCTGAAAATATCCTAAAAACATTGGTATGGTGTATAAAGATGATGCCTGTGATGTCACTTATGGGTCATTTTTATACTCTAATGTTTTTAGGACATTTTAGCAAGTAAAATTGAACTTAGTTTCCTTACTAAAAGAAATGTAAAATACTAAGAGATCATTCCATTGAGTGTTTGCTGGGATCCATTCCATCTACAGTGTTTTTGCCAGCCCATGCTCATGTGTTTCACACTCTTACATACTGTACACACGCACACTCATACTTAGACACCGGTATACATTGACAGTATAAGTGCACACTAGTTTCTACTTCCCTTCAGTCTCAGAGTCATTCCCAAACCCCTCTCACTCAAAGCCAGCTCCGATTCATAAGTGATAAACTCCCTGTCCTGCTGTAGGGATTTCATTCTCCTCTCATTCTCTATGCTTCTTTCTCTTGTTGTCTGAATTTCTGCTTTTCTTGACTCAACACTATGTTACAGTATTGTCTTTTAGATACAACTAATATTTTAGTTTTAGGCACACACCTTGTTCCTGAATATTGGTTTTGTGTTAAGTGGGACTGCGATGTGACAATGTGCCCATCACATTTTGTCACATTAGCTGGAGAAACAATATTGTTTACACAGTACTGAAGCGGGTTACCCCTCCGTTACCCTCCTCCAAACCTTCCCCTTTCTCTCCCTGTTACTCTCAACTTCTCCCACTATCCTCTTCTCAAATGCTCCTCAGTCTTGTCTACTTCTCTTCTCTCCAGTCGTCTTTTGTCTGGGCATGCTAGCGACCCTTCAGTTATATTCCTCTATGCATTTTATCTCAATTTTTATATCTGATTTTGTTATCATTTACTCCTAATTTACCTCGGTCTATTTATGCATGCTGTCTGTGAAACTGATAGCTGCATCTATCAATGGAACCGTGTCAGATCTTAATAAGGCTTTGTCCAGTGGATCTACCCTAAACCACAAAAATCTGATTAAAGTTTCTCATCTTTAAGATAAACAGGTTGTAGATAGAGACAGGTGTCAAGAATACACAAGTGTTCTTGGAGACTGCAGAGATTGTCAATAGTCCTGTAACCCTACACTTCCTGTGCTATGGGAGAAGCCTGTAATGGTGGACTTCCTATTTGGCATGAGTGCCAGAGAGGACAGGAAGTTCCAGGTTGCCTCATTGGCCTAATGTGATACTAATCACATGGCTGCCCTTTTACATGGTCATCAGCTTGCACTGTAGTCAAACATGGTAGCGGTTCAAAGATGAGAAACTCATAATAGATTTTTGTGTCTTTAATTGTGCTGTGATGGGTCAAATATTGGTCAATGGAACCTTGTTGCTATGAATCGTTGCTTAATTGTTAATCTATATTGTTGTTGAAGCAGTTCTGTTAGTTTAGTTCCTTCTCATTATTTGTATATTTTTATGTTTTGAAAACTTTTGTTAATTTGTGTTTAGTGCCACATTTACCATGTTGGACCTTTTACAATAATTAAGAGGGTCCATTTTCATCTGTCTCTTTTGTTACCTCTCTTTCTCTCTTTTTGATTCCCTTGTCAACCTCTTCCCCTTCCTCATGCCTTCAGTCCGCCGGGTGCCGCCTCGCTTCTCCATTCCACCGACCAGTCAGGAGATTATGCCCGGTGGCAGTGTGAACATTACGTGTGTGGCGGTGGGGTCGCCCATGCCTTATGTCAAATGGATGCTTAACTCGGAGGACCTGACTCCGGAGGATGAGATGCCTGTGGGCAGGAATGTTCTGGAGCTGAGCAGCGTCCGAGAGTCGGCCAACTACACCTGTGTGGCCATGAGCAGCCTGGGCATCATCGAGGCAGTGGCTCAGATCACTGTCAAATGTAAGACAACAGAATCTGTCTGAAAGGTTTCATCGAACAATGGCATGCATGTAATTCTTGTATTCATTTACTTAGGGGGTATTACACGTGATTTTGATAAAAAATGGTTTATAAAGGAAATGGAAAGTACATGGATATTCTGAATGGGCATTGAATGTATAATAATAATAATAATAATGATTTTTATTTAAGTTTATTTATTTATATTGTTTGTACTGTATTCTTGATTTCAATGAATTAACCTCTTAAACCCTATAGGACCCAAAGTCCAAAGAGTATAAACAATCAAAAATTATGAAAAATAGTAAAAGTAATATTTATTCTGCCCTTCTTGCCACAGCTCTGCCCAAGCCCCCAGGCACGCCCGTAGTCACCGAAACCACTGCCACCAGCGTCACCATTACCTGGGACTCTGGCAACCCGGACCCTGTCACCTACTACATCATCCAGTACCGCGCCAAGTCCCCGGACAGCAAGTACGAGACGGTGGACGACATCACCACCACGCGCTACAGCATCGGCGGCCTCTACCCCAACACCGAGTACGAGATCCGCGTCTCCGCCGTCAACACGATCGGCCAGGGCCCCCCCAGCGAGCCCGTGGAGACCAGGACAGGCGAGCAGGCCCCCGCCAGCCCGCCGCGCAACATCCAGGCGCAGATTATATCCCAGAACACGATGATGGTGCGCTGGGAAGAGCCGGAAGAGCCTAATGGACAAATCAAGGGCTATAGAGTGTATTACACCATGGATGACTCGCAGCTCATTCACCTGTGGCAGATCCATAATGTGCAGGACAGCATTATCACCACGATACAGAGCCTGGTGCCCCAAGAGACATACACCATTAAAGTGCTGGCGTTTACCTCTGTGGGGGATGGGCCCTTCTCAGAGCCCATTCATGTGAAAGTTCTACAAGGAGGTACGCAACTAATACAATAAATTACAATAAAAGCCCTGTACAGTAAAAGACAGAGCGAGGACCGTATTTTCCGGACTATAAGCCACTCCGGAGTCACACCAGCCAAAAAATGCATCATGTAGAAGAAAAAACATATACCATGTATAAGTCGCACTGGACTATAAGTGTGACTTATAGTCCGGGAAATACGGTAGTTTAAACTGTTGTGGTCGAAACTCATTCCTGACCTCTTAATACTGTCTTAACACCCCGATTCTTCAGGTGTATGATTTAATAAGCCTGTTTCACAACTTTTAGGGAGCAAAGTGGAGGTTTACTGTCAATGCTAACAACAACAGAGTGCACAAATGTTTTTTTTTTTTTTTACAATATTCTGAGCTACGGAGGAAAAAAACAAATGTCATTTACAAGTGCAGGGCTTTGAAATAAGTGCGAAGAATACTCTATATGTTTCTTAGTCAGGCCACGGAAACAGTTTTGACATTTATTATTACATTTAAGTTATTGTTAGCTGCTTTAGAAGATGAGTATGTAGCTTTTAAACCAGATGGCACTTGACGTAAATGCTTGTTATTTGGCAATGACACATACCAACTGCATGTCTGTGTAATAATAGCGCAAGAGAAATTCTCTGCATCATCAAAGGCCAAATTGCTAGTGTGTTTTGCTTGACAATAATTGTATATGTTTGAATAGCTGGGAATCAAAAGGTTCCCAGCTTGAGCATTCGCCTGGTTCAGAAACTATTTTAACTTATTATCATTTGTGTCCACTTAAGTTCCTGGTCAGCCCTCCAAATTCCAGATCGGTGCTGTGTCGGACACCAGCATTGAACTCACCTGGGAGCCGGCCTACGAGAAGGAAGGCATCATCAGCTATAAGCTCCACTACAGGGAAGGCGGCTCGGGGACTCAGGTATTGCCTTTTTTTGCAATCTGTATGCTTTTTCGCCTTTCTGAATCGTCCTAAATATTCAACTTCCATCCTCACCTGACAGATGGTGAAAACCTTTGGACCCACGTCTGCGTACGTCGTGGAAGGTCTGCGGCCCAACTCGGAGTACCATTTCTCCCTGGCAGCTATCTCTAACAAAGGCATTGGAGCTTTTACCAATGACATTACTCAGAGGACCTTGCAAGCCAGTATGTAGTCTTTTTTTTATCCGTCTTTGTCACTTTTGTGATTTTGTACGCTAACAACTCTTTGCCGAGTGACTTTCAGGGTTGTGGTTGAAGTCACTATTTTATATCCGTATATCAGTTACTGCTTTCCTCAAGGTTTGAAGTCACTACACATGTGATGCTCGGTTTGTAATGTTTAATGTGGATTCAGGGTGGAGGTCATTTAGTTACCATGGACACATTTTTAAAGTTGTGCTTAACATTTTGCTAGTTTGCCAAATTTGAGAATGTCTACCATGGACTTAAACAATCTTGGCAGTTTTTTTCATTTTATTTCTTACTATTATTATTTTCTTGTCAACACCAAGTTCACTTTCTTTGTGATAGAGACACAAAATAGTTTTTCACTTGAACTGCCAAGGCCCTCTTCATAAAGGTGTTCAAATATATATTCTTTGTGTATCCAGTCTGATTTTTCAAGCTCAAAAACCGTTATTGTAAACACTCACATTCTACTTACAATCTTTCAGTATTGCTATATGCTTTCTGGCTATTGCTTTATTTAAATGATTCCAAAAGAGGGCCTTGGTGGACACACCTCTTTTTTAACAATAATCTTTCGTTTCCAGTGCAACTTGTAGACTGCTGCCCCCACCGCTGCACTGTGGCGGCTCCTGGAACATCACTGTCCATTTACTTCCCCTGTGTTTATTTTGTGTCTTACTCTTGACGGCTGCTACACGGATAGCAGCGGCAATGAGCAAACCTGCATGCAACACCATTGGTCGTCCTCCGGGGCTGCCGCTAAGGAGTGTTCACTAACTGTGCACAGTTTAAGTCCGACTCAGGCATGAAAACAGTCGATGTTCATCCAGCCCCATTCTGTCTTGGCGTCTCTCTGGAGTGTGCGTGCGTATGTGTGTGTGTGTGTGTGTGTGTGTGTGTGTGCGCGCGAGTCACCTGTCAATATCGTAGGCTGTTGTGCGCTTCTCTCACTCTGCATTTGATCGTTAGCGGCGAGCTGACTGGACTGGATACACCGCTGCACTCCTATTCTTACATCACCCCCCCTTTTCAACTCTCTCTCTGTTTTTGCCGCTCGTTCCCCTGCGCAATGGAACAAACGCTGTCCTTGGAATGGCTTGGCATCACCTTGCTCACTTTGTGTCCTCTTCCTTTTATGTTCAGCAAAAAAAAAGAAAAAGAAAAAGTTAGATTTATTTATTAATTTCTGTATTTCTTTCTGAAATATATGAAAGAATATTGGCATGGCTTGAAATACAGGCCCGCTGCTGTCTTTTGAGTCCTGCTGGGTTTATACTGGAACCCGAGTCTCCAACGGCTCCAAGTAACACAAGTGCAATAGGCAGCGCAGTGCACACACAGAGGCCCACTGCTGCCTTACAGAAACTTTAACCTCTAGACGAGAAAGACATTTTAATTGGTTTCTGTGCTCTCATGTTGAATTCCTGGTTGTTTTAGTGTTTTCCGCATCGGGCAGTCAGTGTCAGTCGCCGAACGATAACGTTTTTTCTCACGATACAATAATTAACTGAATCTGTTGGAAACCCACAGGTAAGTGATTGCCTTCGGTGCGGGGTTTTCAGTCTGCCATAGTCTGCATGAATAGAACACATTTACTACATGGTTCTGGAGTTAGCATGCGGGTAATTGTGGTTTATGCATTGCTCTACACGTAGCTCTATCTCGAAATTCAAAACATTTTCTTTGTGCACCTACGACTTTATAGATTTCTCCTTTATCGCTGTGCATTGTTATGGCAGGCTGAATCCCAGTGCCGCCACGTCAAGACAGATCGAAAAAAGTACAATTTTGCTGTTCTCAAAGCTGGCCATTATGTGCAGTTCAGAATGTTCACAGATCATTGGAGTGTGGGCTCGGTCCAGGCAGCATTACCCAGGGCTATTGTCAGGGGAGCCACTTGGCCGGGGCGTCATAAAAATTAACTGCAACAACAATCTCTGCTCCATTTTAGTCCTTATTTACCCCAACGTGAGCGATGGAAAACATTTACAGGGGAGAAAGAAAGCACCTCAGTCATTACGTTGGATTTTCTTCAGCCTTGTGTATGACGTAACCCGCGAGTGGCTCTCTTGACAGAAGCACGGCCTCGTGGGTAACGCCGCTGCAGTCCGGGCGGGTTGAGACGCGGTTTCTTTCAGACGTTCAGACGCGGCCAGAGTGTGTCCACAATCAGAGAGCGAGGAGCCGATCTGACATTCTTCACAAAGGCCTCAGATAGACCCTTAGCTGTGGGTGTTACAGCCGACTCCTCTGCCCGAGAGTCGCAGATAAGAATCCCATTTCATAGCGTCACAATTAATTTCATGCTTTTGCAATGAGCTATAAGCCTGGTCCCTTGGATTGTCAGGCTTTGTTACACATTTAGATTATACCTTAAACCTGCCACAAGCACAGTCAAGAGCTATCTCTCAAATTAAAGTGGCAGATTCTAAATCCGCTGTGTTTAGCCAAACAAGCAGTTTAGCTCCCCCCACTTACTGTAATTGCGGGAGGTTTTAGGTGTATTGGAATATCTGTGTGAGCCCTAGCTTGGCCATTTGGAGCTAGAGAGGATTAATTCCATAATGATCCACAAATGCCAACAGTCTGTCATTTCACTCCATGCAAAAAATGCAATTCAAGTGCGCCGCAATCGAAAGCATTGTCTGTCTTTTTTTCAAACAGTTGACACCAAGCATTAAGTAGTACATTTCAGTGTGTCTACAAGTAATTGCTATTGAGTTAAAATGTGTTGAATTTGCTTTTCATAATGATTATATGGCACTACAACTTGACATTGCTGCCTTTTCACAAGCGGAGCCGCAACACACTCGAAAGTCAATGGGTTGCCGACATGACTAATTATTGTCAAAAAGCATTTGGCACGATTCTTTCAGGGAAGTTTTTCAAAGGAATTCGAGTGCCATATTAGCTGAGTCTCCTCTTCTTTTATGCCTTGTATAGTTCTAGGATCCCTAATCCAACCAGCGAGCATTATGGGATATGCAGTTTATTAAATCTTAAGACCTAAAACTGTTATCGGTTATAGGGAGGCCTGTGCACGATGATAGCCTGGCCGCTGTCACGTCCGCTACCCCCTGCTTTTTTTTGCAGCAAGATTGAAAACTGGGAGATCACTTTTGACGTAGAGGGCTTGCGAATACAATATGGAGCTGGAAAGGGCTGGAAATCCACTAAGAACATAAGTAAATAAGCACATTGGACACAGAAAGTGCTTTTGGCATCGGCCTCTAGGTCCTGTTCTATTTGATGTGTGCAGTGGGAGGACGCCCGTCTTTGGGTTTTGTTTATTTTTGTCAGTTTTTTGAAAGCAGAGAGTCAGGGCTGTGTCTTTAAACTTTGATGAATCTCGCAATACAAGCTTTCGGTCTTGCACAACAGCCTGGAAAGTGGCACCAGGTTAACCGGAGAGCAATGAAATGGGATTTATATAAAGAAATTATTTAAGAGGGGATGTGTGGACATGGCAAAGGAGAATTTTCGATGGCTTCTCCTCTCACAGTCTTGTAGACCCTCTGGCCCGAATGATACATGAGAATTAAAAGAGTCCTGGCTACAGCACGGAGCTAACTCTCTCCCTCTCCAAGATGGCTGATGGCTATTGATTCCTGTTCCCTTTCAAACAATTGAGTCTTCTCACAAATCCTTGTATTTGAACATAATTGCCACGAGAGGGATAGTGTTAAGTCTCACCGACGACATATTGGTGTAGTCGGGTGCTGGTGGTAAGAAAGTCTGTAAATATTGTGTTTTGGAATCAGGTACGTATAGTGCAGACAATGCTTGTGACTGTGTTTACTTTACTTTTTCAGTGTCATTATAATTTCTCTTTCTCCAGTGTATTTATTTTTCCATTTATTGTTTTGAATTTGTAATGTCATTTTTCATTTTCTTATACTATAATGTACATAAATGTCCTTCTTTAAAGTTTTGTTGTTGGTATATTATGATTTCAAGCTGTATGTTTGTGTTAATTTACCCTCATGCAACATAAGGTAATAATGAACAAGGCTTATCGGAACAAAATAGGCTAAAAGTAACCCAGTGGTTGTTGACAAGAAAGCTAGACTTTAAAATACAAATGCTGTGTATATGTCCATACACATCTAAAATAAAATGATACTCTTTTGAGAAAAAAAGAAAGTATTTTATCGCTCCTCGCACAGCACCCTCTTCGACCGAGTACACGCTGCGTCAAGAGATGAGAGCGAGTTTGATTTAGTAGGTTTATAGATGTGTAGCTTTAGAACACGCTTACGAAAAGGGAAGTGTTTGTGAAAGACTTTTGGCCATAGATAAATGTTGGCTATATTTATTGTAAGTACAGTATATGAAATGAAGTTAATGCTAAAAAGGATTTAGAGTTTTGTCGTTTAAAGTGATGCATATTTTACATTATAGTTACAATAATACTTACAGTCACATTTTTTATGAAATAACTGGCTTTCAGACAGAAATGTCGCAGTACGGGGTGAACATGGACATGGGCTTGTATTCCCAGGTCATCATTTTTTCTGTATTTGCTTTCAAGCAGCTAATGCAGATTGCTGGATTATGGCTGGCTACTTATGCATTTCAGGTTCACTATGGCCTCAATGATGACATTATTCAAACTGAATATAGTCTTCTCCTAGTTTGAATCAAATAGCACAGATAATTTTGATAAAAGAGTTCATCAGAAAGTCTGCTGATACTTGTATTGTATGTATTTTCTAGGCAATGCCTTGATTTATTATTACTGAACTTAGAACCACTTTTCATGTCTTTTAATTTACCATTTTCCTGACAGCTTTTGTTTATTTTTGCCTCCGATTTTGTTTTTGCAGTTTATTTGTTTGACTTTTTTGTTTGGAATTTTCCTTTTGGTCATTTTCTTTATCTCTCCCATCTTTTATTTTTGTTTTTCACTTCCTCCTTCCTCCCTGTCCCCTCTCCCATCGTCTGTCCCACCTTGAACCCCTGCCCTGCCTTATCCTCCCTTTACCCTATCCACTTCACCAGAGCCCTCCGCCCCCCCTCAAGACATTAAGTGCAGCAGCGCCAGCTCCACCACCCTGCTGGTAAGTTGGCGCCCCCCACCGTCGAAGAGTCAGAACGGTGAGCTGGCGGGATATAAGGTGCGCTACCAGGTGGTGGGCGGGGCAGAAGGTGGGGCTGGCGAGGATGGCGAGGCGCTGGAGGAGGCCGCGGTGTCCGCAGCCGAGGAGCAGGTCTTGCTGCAGCGCTTGGAGAAGTGGACCCAGTACAGCGTCGGCGTGTCGGCGCTCACTGCGGTGGGGGCCGGCCCGGAGAGTGAGCCCCTGGTCTGCCGCACGGATGAGGATGGTATGTAAAATCACACGCTCGGAACATACGGTATGAGTCATTAGATACAACACGAATCATGGGTCTTATGTTGATTATATACATTTCCAGTGATGGAATCTGTTGGAAACGTCATGGCCCAAAGTTGAATGCCACACTACAACACAATACAATATCATCACCTCAACAATCAGTAATACAGTATCACTACGCACTAAGGAAGAAAATAAAGGTCACAGTATTTGTATGTCATTGTGATGAATGCAAAATGATGGTCCCAGAGAGCACATGGGGTGGGTAAACAAACAGCGTATTGCTACGTGTACAAGGCAAAGACCAGCAGACAGGAGACAGGACTCAAGGAGCAGGAGGCTACCACACAGGCCAAAGATCTATTTCCACTCCTGAGACTAAATTAACACATTGAAGAGATAACAGACAACTTTTATCTGTGATTTTTCTTGTTTGTAGTGTCAACAGAGCCTCAGTCAGAGTTTGTGTTTAGGCTGCTAAAATGTTAGCATGCTACCGCTAGCAGCTAACGCATTGATTTAGCCTCTACACAGTAAACACCGTGACAAAATTACAGTAATACCTCAGCTCTTACCTCTGCCACATGTTGTACCAAGTCTAGATGTTTAGACTGTGGTTCAGGACGTCCTCATGGAGAGGTTTGTGCTTGTAGATGAGCAGCTGTAGCTGATGTTTTGGTAGCTCTCCAGGTTTTGTTTTTTTTTTTTTTTGAAGTATCAGCTCTGTTCTTCTGCCTGAGGTGTCATTTTCTAATGTAGGATCTTGAGTTCAGTCAGTGCAGAGTCAGATCATAGATCTAAAACAGGCATAGAGACGCATAGGCTGATACACTGTTGCACTAGCCAGCGGGCAAGAAAATGGCGGATCTGACGAGGTCACGTGACTGAAACGCATGTCGCTTTGTTAAAATAATGACTATGGTCATATTTTATAAACACATCATCACACTCTTCCAATTCCTTATAAAGTCTTGCCTTGCTATACAAGAAACATTCGCTTTATACGAGCTGTAGTACATCATTACTCAAACTGTGGTATGGGCACCACATAAGTAGCCTTTTAATTTTAGTTTAATTTGTGCATATTTGTGGCTTGAACCAGATGTAGACCTGGTTTTGCCCAGTTTACTCCTATTTATCAGCCTATTTGGACTTTGCCCTGGTTGAATCCTTGTTTTTCTTGTTTCGACAAGCTCATTACTGACCGGTAATGGCAGTACTCCGGAAGCCAAATATTTTTTTCCGAATCACATTTGTAGAGCCTGTAAATGATCAAATCAAAGGTTTACATGGTGCACCTGGGAAATCAAGCACACTGTTGTTAAACAGAGCCAAATCTCATTTACCAGAGCCTGCACTTAACATTGATTTATCCGCTTCAAGAGTATACCAACCACATTTATCTGTGTGGTACACCACAAGGTCATACACAAGTCATCTGTTGAGCGTGAGTTAAGAGGCTTATTGTTTTCCCTAACAAATCAATCGAGCCCTTTGAAAAGTCAAAAGTGTTAATTTGGCTAAAACCCCAGTATCCAATTAATTCAGTTAGCTGTACAGACTTTGAAACCATATTTGTCATATGAAAGCCAGTTCAGTTCAGTCAATCTGGATACAATTGTAGCTACATTTTGAGTAAAGTATAGACCACTACTACAACATTTGCAACTAGTCAGTGCACACTTGCATGACACACTTTATCTCATCCAAACAAAAATCACAGAGAAAGCTGCAGTGACAAGTATAAATCTAAGTTTGTCACGGCGCAGGTGACAGCTGGACAGATGTCTGACATTGGCTGGTATTTGCCACAATCCATTTCACATCCATTACCAGAGAATTTCACAGATCCTCTGACAATGATGCATGGAGAGTCCAGTGTAGTGACAAGCTTAAGTCCTGAAGATTTTTATAAAACTGCCTACTGGCTTAACGCACTGACAATAGCCCTGGCAATTTCAAGTGACATTTTCAACATAATAAAGTTAAGCTGGAAGGTCGATAAAGCTCAAGCCTGATTTTGTGTATAAACAAAAGAGTATGATCCAGAAAAGATGGGCTTAAGTGAAACATGCATCTCCCCCCCCCCCCCCCCCT
>OMNZ01019661.1:6983-37421 GCA_900303255.1 Lesueurigobius sanzi | reverse complement strand
CTGATTTAGTCTAGTTTAGACCTGGTTTAGTCCTGAGTAATCATCGTTTCATTCTGCCCCTGGTTTAGTCCTTTTTAGTTTGTTCCTGGTTTAGACCTTGATTTCAGTCTCTGCTTTAGTCCGGTTTACTTACTTGGTTTAGGCCTGGTTTCATCCAGATTCAGTCCGTGATATTGTCTGATTTTAGTCCTGGTTTAGACCTGGTTTATTCCTGGTTTAGTTCTGGTTTAGACCTGGTTTAGTTCTGGTTTAAACCTAGTTTTCTCCTGGTTTAGTCCTGGTTTAGACCTCGTTTTCTCTTGGTTTAGACCTAGTTTTCTCCTGGTTTAGTCCTGGTTTAGGCCTAGTTTTCTCCTGGTTTCGTCCTGGTTTCGTCCTGGTTTAATCCTGGTTTAATCCTGACAGTAGAAACAGTAAGCTACAGTATCTCTCTATATCCTATCCACGCTTATCACGAACAATCCCCAGCAATGCCCTCTGTTTCTCAACATTTCTCATTTTTGTTTTGTAGGTTTCGCTTTTAAAGATTCGTAGGTGCTTGTTTGCGAGTGGGAAGTGGTGCGTTAGCTTGACATTCACTGTGTGGTTGAGTCTGCAGCGCGGCAGGTTAAGGAGGTCTTTGGCTCTGTGCTACTGACCCATCTGGACGCGTCTCTCGACCAAAGCCCCTCTATGCTCTATCCACTCACATCACATCTCTTAGCGCCGCAGCTGGGGCAGCGGTTGTGATGGACATTGACCCGATGGACCTCGGAAGATTTACTCAGGGCTCAGGGTTTCATTCTTCCGCCTGTGCAGTTCCCACCGAGGGATCACAGTGAAGGGTGTGATAAGCCATGCAAACTATCATATCTGCTCTATGGTGGAAATAGGCACAAATTATGGAAGACTTTTATTTAGGTTTTTTGACACACATTGATGAACATGTTGGTAAATGTTACACTATTAGCTACTATAGGGATAGTTTTCCATTGTTGTCCCTGGGCAAGTTGTATGGTGCCAATAACAATTAACCTATCACGCTGTTTACTGCAAAAGACATGCTTTGTATTCTGTTGCAAATATATAGAGGTCGACCAATGTGGGTTTTTCTAAAGCTGATAACAATTTTGTGGGTCTTTTTGGCTCATATTGAAGGACCATTAAAAAAAAAAGTCTATAATCCCATGTATGATGCTTCTAAATGTTGAACTGTGACAGCGGGGGTGCCTAAGGACAATCGGAGCAATCGCTGTTATTGTTTTCTTCTGCGATTTTCAGATGGATGTTTTGGTGAATGGTTGGCAGCAGCTGATGCATTCCGACGAGTAGCACAATGTTCTGTTTGTGAATAATGTTTTTGCCTATCACAGAACTATTACGATTTATTTCAAATATTCATGTTGCCTACCGAAGCCCCGGATGTGACGACATCGCGATCGCTCGTATGGCCTGATTTATTCAAGACCACAAACAACAAAGCTTTTTCTTAGAATTATTGTTCACCATTCTAATACATACGCAGCTATAATTATAAAATAAAATATCCATATGTTGGTCGACCTCCAGCAAATATCCACTATAATTGGCAGGAGAGAAAGAGTTTATTTGCGTCTTTTGGTGTCTGAACTGAACTGAAGTCACATGCCCTACAACATACAACATGAACTTTACAAAACATACATAATACAGTTCAGTTTAATTCAGTTACATAGGTAAATTAGATGTGGATAAGGCTTCTGCCACGAATATGAAGGATTGTTCTGAGCCCGGCATCACGATGGGTGGTCCCGACCTCAAATAATTTGCTGGATGTCGCTAACCTCTAGTCACCCCCTTTTCCTCTGGATTGAACTGTCCAACAAAGCCTACAGGGCAAAAAAAAACATACACGAAAAAAGGTTATTGAGTTATCTCCCTGCTGTAGTAGCAAAAATAGAAAAAAAAAATGAATAAAGCAAATTAAAACACTACTTGCACTTTCAGAAGGCCATGTGCAGTGTTAGCATGAAGAATCAGCGCTGTGTAAATCTGCTCTCGGTGACTTTCTCCCAATCCAAATCATATCTGCCCATGCCCATCTTATCCCACAGCTCAGGCGTCATGTGACCTCCTACACACACTTAGAGAGCCAAAGAGGATCAGCGCGAGATCCACTCAGATTACCACCTCTCTCCCCCCGTCTCTCTCTCTCTCTCTCTCACTCACTCTCTCCCCCTCGCGCTCTCTTCCTGTGTGTCTCATCTCACAGGACAGGTAGAAACACTAAGAGCTGGATAATTTCAGTTGACCAGGACCTCCCATTCAGAGGATGCACAGCTGCCAAATGCACTGAGCTGCACTAGACAATAACGTGACCATCGGGGGCACGGTTTTTAATGGAGTCAATGCGCCAGATCTCTGTAATCCTTGAATGGAGTCCAACATATGCAGGTTTGGGAATGCCCTTTCACTGCAGTATGTAAACAAACAATAAATGGCTCCACGTGCAACCACTAAACATGGAGTAAAGTTCCTAAATTCATCATTGGAAAAAATGATAATGCAATATGGCTTTGGCTGGTTACAGTGGTTCACTCAGATTTCTGTAGAGACTATGATGGCTATTAGAAAAAGATTATCAAATACAATAGAGCGAAATACTAAATATTTACATCGGTCTATCAGAAAAATGTACTTTTACGCTAAGTAATAAACTGGAAAAAATATTGGCGGGGGGTTTTTTTTTCCATATATCTGCGGCACCGATATATCTGACCATCCCTACTGTCGAGCTACCAGCCAGATGTGATTTCCTGCATTTTGGTGCATTTTAGAAAATAAGTTATATTTCCATCTGGTTCTTTTGATGTTACCAAAAATACATTTGTGTTTTTGGAGTTCATTTTTAAGGGAGTATTTTTTTGTGTGGGGGGCCCCCTTCATATTGGGCTCCCCTAGCAAATGCCCAGTTAGCCCCCTTCATATTTACGGCCCTGTCAATATGTCATTTCAAAATCTCCTTCAGCACTCTCCTTTATAGATATTTACCCTGATTTGACTTTTAAAACAAAAAAAAATGGATAGAGCAAATGAAAAAATAAACAGTGGCAAACAGAAAGTGGAGTGGACCAAGCAGCAGCCATGTTGTTTGTGACTGTGTTATGCGGGGAAGTGGCTGTCTCACTTTGCGGTATGGAGCAGAACAGAGCACAGAAAATGCTGGAAAAAACTCAAATTAGCAAAATTAAAAACGATTTTAGCTATAAATTAGATGAATCAATTGAATCGATTTTTGCCCAGCTCTAATTTCTATTCTGCTCTTTCTTATGTGCACATTAGTGGTCGTGGCCATAAGCACTTCTGTACAAGTGTTATGGTATAACCTTTACAGCTATTCTTTCACACATGGCTTCTCTAGCTCCGAAAAACGAAAGACCTCAATTGAATCATCGAAAACTATTATTCCATGTATTGAAAGCTCCCTAAAAGCCCTTTTGGAGTCCCAGTCCACCGGTTAAGAGCCCGCACTTCAAATTATTCCGTAAATTACGGTAGGCAGTGTGCATAAACAGAAAAGTTGAGATATATTGCCTAATTTTGTTCCAAGCAAAGAATCCCCATCGCTCCACACAATTCAGGCACTTACACTCGAAACATAAGGTGAATCCCTCTTTGGAAATGTAGGTAACCGGAGCATTTACCAACGTCTAAACAGTACAAAAATGTGTCTATGGGCTATTGTTACTTAACTCTGTGTCATCGGCCCACGCGCAGAGCAGCAGGGGCAGCCAGGCTCTTGACACCGTTCCATTTAGCCCACACTCCTGCCAGAGGATCCAGCTAATAACTCGTATAGCCCCGAACACCGCTGCCATAGTGCGAAACAATTACTTTCAAGAAGAATCAGAGGAACCGGGGGAAATGAGTGAAAGCCTAACCTTGAGAGAGGATTTTTTTTTTTTTACAGCATCTACAAAACCCGTGTGCTCAAGAGTGGCGCTGAGAAAGAAGTTTGTTAATAAAGCTTTTGACAAAATGAAATTGCAGTAGGATACAGCATCAATGTTCAAGGTCTTTTTGGTAAAATTAGTTGCACTCCCCAATGTGTCAGAAATCGAACAGCTCCCTCAATGGAACTAGATTATCTTAAGTGGTTGGGGACATTCGAGGAACACACAACCCATTTTTATTTGCCAAAAAACATATTTGATTTCTTCTTAGGAACAACAACAGGACATTGGCTATTAGTTTATTAGGGGGTGAAAACAAATCAATCCAATCACGATCTGTCTCAAGTAAAACATTTGGTATAGTTCGGGATAGGGCTGGGCGACCACTCTACTAGAGTGTAATTTACGTCATCAATATGATGGCAATGACAAAGCGTAGAGACGTTTGGACTACAGCAGATTACAAGAATCAGGCCTATATTCCATACATTTAGACCTGACAAACAGACCTTCAGATTCATTTATTTCAATATTAATTTCTCTTTTGAATCTGCCTGACCTTCAAACTTGTTTCTTAAAAAGATAAGGAGTTATCATTAGCATTTTACCTTATCCTCAAGCTTCACATGCTACTGTCTGTGATTGACAGCCTCCCCATGGAGAGGAGGGGAAAGGGAGGAGTTTAGCGGAGCTGAGGTGTTGTCGGCTCAGGGAGGCCAGAGTCTGGGTGAGAGGCAGTGGAGGAGATCGCGGGGATCTGATTTAGTGAAAGAGAAGTCTCCCGCTCACGTGGTCTTTGTAAAGTTTCAGTCGATCGCCAGGAAGTCGCTGGTTTATGCGCGGCCGCGGGTGAAAACAGACGTTATGGGTCGGAATGAATATCATGTGAAGTGGAGCTGTAGGCAAAGATTCTTCAGTCTTTGTCTGTACTCTGTAGTTGGGGTGTAGGACGTTTCGCTCTTTATCCGAAAAGCTTTGTCAGCGAATGAATTTTGACAGCTCGTGGGTCTCTTAAGACGAAACCAGTAGGAGGAGTTGACCTCTAAGTCCCACCTCTCTTGGTCTCTTGGTTCTAAAGATTGACAATCATGTGACGTGGAAATGATTGTTTTCCACATCGTCGATTTTCAAAAGGGTGAATTCATCAAATTAATTTGATTTATCGCCCATCTCTAGTTCAGGATAGCATTGTCAAAACTGCTAAGATTTCTGTGATTTATTCATTAATAGTGGGTCACTGGATATTTTAATGAAAATACTGGAATTATTTTTCACATCAAAGCATTTGGAAACAGTGTGTTGGCTATATTTACCAGTAGTGACCGATCAGGTAACACTTATCCTTCGGCTCTATTCTCTACTTTTTATATTGTTTTGCTAATCTATGAATGTTGTTGCCTTGCACTTCAAAAATGGAAGATTTCTGTGGTAATGCTGAATGTTTAACAAACAGTCTGTTTGTTTAGAAGTGAAGCTCCAAGGCATTGAAAGACATAGTGGAAACCAAATGTGCCACTATTGAGCTGTAAGTTCACAGTTGGCGTGGCTTTGGCACCTGCAGCTGATGTTCATTCATTTTGCACAAAGACACAAAGATCGCGCTACTTTTGTTCACCCCTCGACAGAAAAGTGTTAAGCCCTATTTTCAGTGATGGATGAAGGAAGCGGGAACATGTGAACTCGGTGGCCTACATGCAGGAATGGTTGGGAAGTTAAAGGAAAGCAACGTATCGTCATGCTGTGACACGAAAGTCTGACTAACATTTATAACACTGCACCTATAAATACAGAGACTCTTCCATTACTTATTCCATGAATAGAAGAAGTTCTGTTTGGTTGAGTTTTATATTAACAATGGATAGATCATTAGGGATCCTCTAATCTGGGTCAATTGTTTTGTTGCTGACTCCTTGTGACTGAAAGTGTTGTTTTGCCAGCCCTCTCATCGACTTTAGTGTCGTGTATGTTCCAGCTCTGATCCTGTATTTTGCTAAATGTCTCTCCCTGCTCTTTACCCGTTAACCCAGTGGTTCTCAACCTTTTTTACTCGCGACCCCCGATATGTTGTCTGCTGGTGTTTCGCGGGACCCTCAGAGCGCACGTTTCCCACGTTTCAAACTACTTTGAAAATATGCCTTCAGTATGATCTGGCGACCCCCTGAAATGATCTCGCAACCCCCATGGTGGTCCCGACCCCCAGGTTGAGAGCCACTGCTCTAACCCTCTGATGTCATGTCTAACTCTTTAGGCGACACATGGCAGGTATTAGGGGAAAGATTTTAAATTGAGTGACATCAATTTGAAACTTGTGCTGTATATTACTGACATAAATATGAGAATAAAATGTATTGCACATTTTTTGTGGTTTTATAATTTTATGTCACAATAAGGTATTTCATGGGTCATATTAGGTATAACATGGCTATATTTTTGATGAAATCTTAATAGTGGATAGAACCAGATTTTAATGTATGGTTTTATTTTGTTGATATTGCACAGATTTGTTCGGAGGGGATTTTGGATATTTTGCCTAGTTTTTTGAAAAAAACTGTTCATTGGTGAAAAATCTATACAAAAGTAAATTTTGGCTTGTATTATGACGTTCATAACTACATGTAAAAAAAAACAGGTTAGGAATTAAATATATATATATATATATATATATATATATTAAAAGAAAACATCTGAACAAAACTTTAAAATACTTAAGTACAAGACTGGAAAATGTAACTGCTGTTGTTACAAGAGTGTAAGAAAAATGCATTTTGAGGAAATGGTCATTGACGCTACAATTTTCATTATAGCTCTGGGCGATTTGGCCTAAAAAAAATTGCAGTTTTGATTTGATTTCCTATTATTTTTATGCACTTAAAAAAGACTGCAGACATCAGTGGGGGACTGATGTGATTTTTTTTGTGGGCCCCCCATCAAATTGAGGCCCCTTAGCAAATGCCCAGTTAGCCCCCTTGATCGTTATGGCCCTGTCAATAGGTAATTTCATGTTCTCCTTCAGCCTACTGTGAAGCACTTTAGTCAACTGTAGTTATTTTTAAATGTGCTATACAAATAAACTTGAATTGAATTGGATTCAGCACATTATTTTTATTTACCCTGATCTCACTTTCAATAATACTTTTTGTATTATAGGTGTTAAGATTCAGGTTGAGTTTTCACAATTTGACAAAGTGTTACAATGTCCTCTCAGTCTCCTGTCCTCTGCCTGTTTCATTCTCATTCTTATTAGGCTACCTACAAAAAACAAGTCGCCAAAATATACCGTAAATATGTACTATAGTCTGTTTTCTAGCCACTCGAACTTGCAAAAACAAAAATTGTTTTAGCCCAGCCCTATTTCAGTGTAATTCAATGGAGAAAGGTTGAATCAGTGCAATAATTAAATACCTTATTGTGAATATTTAGTGATCCAATTGAAGGTTTATGTTATTAGATTAAACTGGGCCAAAACAAAACTTGTCTGTAGTGTCTTAAAACAAATTAAATGTCTTCTCACATGGGCAAATGCCCATGTCACTTATTGCACGAGTTCGTTGAATATGAACTAAAACGCTCAACATTTTCTCACCTCCTCTTTTCTCCTTTCAATTTTAGATGTTAAAGAAAGCAAAACACCACACAATACCAAGTAAATAACAAGTCAAGGCGTGTTTTTATACCCGGCAAAATACAGAAAATAACTACCTTGAGCATAACTGAAAGAAAGTACGCAACATCAAAATAAATTGCTATGTTCCATAATTAAAATAACTCACTGAGCACAAAGCATCGGGGACTGGCGCTGGTGAGAAGTGAAATTAGTTTTGAGAGGTTTACATAGAGTTTGTACTTTGTTTACTCTGTACCACATGACACTGCAGCATTAAGTCCGCTGTTCCAATTAAAGCCATTGTCTGCCTTTGTTTATGGTGAGAGCACGAGCACACTCAGAGTTGGGCTACACTCTGGGCTATAAATAATTTAGTGTTTGCTATGGATTAGCCCTCGAGCGCGTGTAATGACGGTGATTTTGATAATTTCATTTGACGCGTATTCTGTTTGCCGTGTTTTGTAAGGCCGTGTTTTGTAAGACCGTTTGTGATGAAATGCAGCTCGCGCATCAATCCTCTGTTGGACTCTGTTACAATGGGAATACTCCCGCATCGAGAAGACATTGCGATCAATATGGGAAAGTGTATTTGAGGAAATAAATAGTGTATCTTGGATAGATCTGTTGGCATTTTTCAAAGTAGATCAAACCAAGGTTTTCTGAGATGGATTGAGTCGACTGTACTGACTGTACTGCATTCATAAAAGCAAATGTGTATTGTTACCATGTGAATCATATACTGCAGTTTGCTAATAATATAATAGTGTAAAAACAATTGATTATTTTTTAATGACTCACAAGGTGAAGTTCCAAAACCCTAAGAGAAATTGAGCACTATATCAGGACCTTCCAGTATACAGTACTCAAGACATATGGCGCAAAATTGACTTTTGATTAGTTAGCTATGTTGTATTTCGCTAAAGTGTGCTCTTCTTGGCCCCATGGATTTGTTAACATGTCATCAGATAAAAAAAAAATAAGTTTGTTATCACTGTTTTGTAATGAGTCATTCCCACAAGTAGACCTTACTCCATGTATGAAATACAGTTGTACCCTAAACTTTACATACCGTGGCAGAATGTCAGGGTATGTAAACTTATGCATTTCAAAGAATATGAATGATAACACAAAAACCTTTATATCACTCATGGTTAGTGGTTGTGTGCAATTCAAAAAAAATGAAACTTGCCAAAATGTCCCTGATCAAAAGTTTTTTATTGTGAAACAGAGAGTCCTGGCTGTTGTTGAAGGTCATGTAAACATTAGAACAGGGACATTTGAGTAGTTTCTGTTTCATTATGATTTAAAAAGAGTAAACTCAGTTATTTGACAATAAATGGCTTCGCACAAGCACTAACCATGAGTGGGAAAAAATATTTTTATATATTCTCTGAAAAATTGCCAAAAGATTAAAAGGGTATGTCAACCTGGCCACAACTGTACATTGGAAGACAGTCTGGGATTACGCCGTTAGGTGGCTTTCACTTTCGAGACTCGAGGCGGGATAAACAAACCCATCGTAAACGAATCAGAGAAACACGGATGTGACGTAAATGCAGTAGGAAGAGTAAGTCCTTTTTTTTAAAGAAAAACCTTCAGAGCAGCCAGTTATTGTAGTTGTCATTTGAAGGACAAGTTCAGCTCATTCAAAACAGGAGATACGGCCGTGCAAAAACATCGCTCTGTTGCGGCCGCCATCTTGATTAGTTTGTTGATCATTCTTGATGATTTGTTGATAATTCTGGCGCTGAAAATGACGCATCGCTAACTCCCGCCTCCTGTGCTGTGATTGGCCCGGTAGCGTTCTCGCCAGAGTTTGAGCCTGCCAACGGCGCGATCCCAGACTGTCTTCCATTGTATCTCATACATGGTGAGGCCAGGCTAAGAAGTAGTTAATCCTGACCATTTGACCCCACTGCGATATCTGTTTTCTTTGCGTAGACATTATTTCAAATTTAAAATATTGATTATAGTCTCGCGAAAAAACAGTCATCTGTGGGCAACATGGAACGCATACCGTTTGTTGTAGAGAAAAAAAAAAATATTATTACTTCACTTACATTCCTTGAACTAATTGATGCATCTATAGAACATTGCAGCACATTTCACACACTGTACATGTGATCATTGTCGATAAAAAAATGCAGGTCTTTACAGCGGCGTTAATAATTGATGGGGTTAAATCCGTCTTAACCGTGTGTGTGTGTGTGCGGGTTTACAGTACGGTTTACAGTACGCGTCTGGAGGGCCAGTTCCTTCTGTGGTTGACTGGAGAGAGCTCATTTGAGAAGACGCGATTTGAGGAGCGATCAGGGAATTCCTCCAACTCCGCGCTCCTATAAATCATCTCTTTAATCAGCCTGAAAACCTCCTCTCTACACACAGCTGACAAACACACCAGCGTAGCGAGCCACAAACAATGCAAAAATGAGAGAGGGGGGGGGGACTAGCATCAGCTTATAGGGTTTTGAATGAGTAAAAACACTGGTAGAGGAGGAGACATGGTTTGACTCTGGTTGGCAGGGCTGAGAGGAGCAGTGCGACGGGTGGTAATTGGATCGGATAGTCTTCAGGGAGGAGGAGGAGGAGGAGGAGGAGGAGTGGGGCCAGGCTGCTAAAACCCATTTCTTGATCCGACACGAGCTCTGTGGACTCACTGGACTTTATTTCTTACTCATCATGCTCGTTACGTTGCAAAATCTTATCGAAAGTGGGCTGCGTGAGACCCAAATTACCTCCGGTCCGGGTCACATTTCCATATATTTTTGATCATGTTAAAGCGACACTGCAGACGGTTTGAACCAAATGTGTGCGTTATCTTGGTGTGGGCTGCCTCTTCAGATGCGGCACTTGTAGGATTTAGTTGAGGGCAGCGGTTCCCCACATGATTTTCGGTGGGTCGCAAGCTTTTCCCTGGGAAGGAGAAGAAAATTAGAATTAGAATACCTCAAATTAAAAATATTTCACCTTAATTTCAGTTATTTTAACTTATAAGAAAAAAACATGAAGTGAATTGAGCTTTATTACCCATTTCTTGTGTGATGAGATGTTTTTGTTGCATGTTGTATTTAATTTGTGATTTTCAATCTATTGTCAATATGTATTCTTGATTTTCATTTTCTTTTATCCCCGTATGTTCTTGTCTTTGTTCTTCTTTGGTGTACACTGCCCTCTCTGGCATATTTGTATATAATGTCACACTGTATAAAAAAACAGTGTAGTTGGAATGTAGAGCCGTGTCCCGACCAAACGTGGCAAAACGTGCGTGCCGCGCGGTAAACAACGCGTGTTCATTTTGAAGCCAACGCGTGTCACTTTGGTGTTTTGTGTCACAACGCGCTGCCGTGAGCGCCGCGCGGTGGCCTGCCGTGCTTTGGGAGGAGCTGCTCTTGCCGGTGGTCAGCTACAATAGCGGACATCGAGACAGTGGCTTTATCTGTTAAATAAAGCCAGACAACGTCATCGTAGGGCTTCGTCACAATGTGTCTGGATTCACCATATAAACCAGGCGTGCAGTGTTTGGTGAAACTCACCATTTACTCCAAGAAGAGCTGCGCACGGATGAGGTCCGTTTCAGCGGTACTTCGTCTGTCCCGTGCCCAGTTTGATGACCTCTTGGCCCACATCGGCGGTGGCATCGCCCGCCAGGACACCAACTACTGGCGCTCGATCCCCGCGCCTGTCCATCTGTTTCCGGTTAGTGGCATTTTCTGATAAAATGAGCTACTACTGTTATGACAGAGCCTTCTCATTTCTTCCTGTTTTCATCCCATTATGTAAAATGCGTCACTAGAGCAAGCCGCTGTGATTGGTGGCCGCGTGCGATGGAGTTGGAAAAGTTCCGATTTTTCAACTTTTGCGGCAACACGAGCACCACGGGCACCTCGAGCAACGCGCGGAATAACGCGAGTACCGCGGCGCCAACAACACGCGTGCCGTGCCGCAAGATAATAATAATAATAATAATACATCTTTATTTCGAATTATGTTCCTTATGTGGATACATAGTAAAAATAAAATAAAACAAAAATTCGAAAAGGAGTAGGTAGAAGTAAAAACTTTTGTTTCCTACCCCTTGCCTCAACGCGCATTACCATTCATTTTGAATGTAAACCCTTCGCCCATACCGCACGTGCCGCGTTTGGTCGGGACACGGCTTAGGACCATCCAAAAAGCTTTGTCAGCAAATGACAACTCCTGTACCACTGAGAACCTACACATACTAGTGTTGTCTGTTTAAATGTTATATTTTCAGTTTTCTAGGCTTATTTCATACTCATTCAACAATAATTGTGTGGAAAATACTTTATTTCACATTCTAAAAAATTTTTTTCGGTCTGTGCACTCCACTGAGCTGCAGAGCCATGTGAAATTCATTTATTCATTCATGAAATTCATTTTTGGAGGATATTCTTTGCTGTTTGTGCTTCAGGCGTTCAACCTGAAAAGTTGTGGCTTTAAATTTGAAATCAGGACTTTTCTGAGATTTTGATGGTGGTGCGTCTTACAGAAACGAGCACTTTAAGATGTTCGGTCTCCACGATATTATGTCAGGTGCACATGCGACTAAAGAATCTGAATCAGAACAGTCTTTAGTGCCAATGTCACAGAATAGGAGTTTTCTTTGGTTTGACATGCATAAAAATCTAATAAAATAGCAAATTAGCACAATGCAAAAGACAGCAGCGTAAATGGGTGAATTTACAGATGTACATTAGCAGCAGATGAGAGTGTGGACATACCACATAGTGCAAATAAAGCAGTGCAAATGGAACAGGTTATTCAGTTTACATTAGTCTGACACAGAGTTATCAAGTGTTACTAAGTGTTCATGAGCCTAATAGCGGAGGGGATAAGCTGTTCTTGTTCCGGTAGGGTCTGGTCCGGATGGGAGAGGGTCAAACAGTCCGTGTCCAGGGTGTGAAGAGTCCACTGTGATCCGTCCTGGGTCCTGGAGATGTACAGTTTCCTCTCCACTGTCTTCTGGGCATTCAGCTCCAGGACACCAGCCGGTCCACCTCACTCCTGTAGCAGACTCGTCACCATCCAAGATGAGTCTGATGAGGGCAGTTTACGGACTGGTGCCTGGGGGCGCAACAGTTGGTGGTAGATGAGCCAGGGGGGAAAGTAGTACGCACATGCCACATTTTATTAAAGTTTTACGACATTAAGTGTTAAGGTATTACTACAGCTTAGGTTCCATGTGTCAACGGCTGAGAGGACATTAGTAAAATGAAATAAAAGGTGTGTTTTTGTGTCATATAAAAGAAAAACCCTTTCAGCA
Source organism: Lesueurigobius sanzi (assembly GCA_900303255.1). Taxonomy (NCBI): domain Eukaryota; kingdom Metazoa; phylum Chordata; class Actinopteri; order Gobiiformes; family Gobiidae; genus Lesueurigobius; species Lesueurigobius sanzi. The sequence goes on along the minus strand of OMNZ01019661.1, from coordinate 24,622 downwards.
TTTCCATGAATTTAACACAATAGTCTTCCAAACACTGTTATTATTCCATCACCTCTCCATGCAACTCTCTATAGCCTTTAGTGCATGTACTCTCCTGTTGACAAGCTCCCTCCTAAATTATCTTTTTATCTGCTGATTTGTTTAATTTCTTCCTTTCTTTAGTAGTTGTTACGGAGTCAGTGTGATTGATAAATGAATTGTTTTGGGCTGAGGGAAAACATACTTCTCCTAAACTAGGGACAAACCAGATCTAAACAAGGACTAAAGCAGGTCTAAACCACAATTAAACCTGGACTAAACCAGGAGTAAAGCAGGACTAAACCAGGTCTTAGCCAAGACTAAACCACAACTAAACCAGGTCTAAAACAGGACTACACAAGGACTAAACCACAACAAAACCAGGTCTAAAACAGGACTAAACCAGGACTAAACCAGGACTAAACCAGGCCAAAACTAGGACTAAACCACAGCTAAATCAGGACTAAACCAGGACTAAACCAGGACTAAACTAAACCACAACTAAACCAGTTCTAAACCAGGTGTGTATCAGGACTAAACCAGGTCTAAACCAGACCTAAACAAGGTCTAAAGGAATAAACCACAAACCAAGTCTAAACTGGGACTAAACCAGTTCATCAGAGAGGTCCCTTTGAAAATAATATTAATACTTTTAATTTTAACCCAATTTAAAAATGTAGTGGAGTAGAAAGTACAGATCATACAGGCTCTAAAATGTAGTGAAGTAAAAGTAAAAAGTATTCATCACAAAATGTACTTAGGTAAAGTAAAAGTACCTAGAATTTGTACTTATGTTTTACTTTGTTACTTTCCACCACTGGATATACATTTTTTATTTATTCATTGGTTTAGTTACGCTGTACATGATGTAGCTTTGTGCCACCTTGCCGTTAATAATTCCCTGGACATCATCTTTGCCAGGAAACCTATTAAAGATTGAATATTATGTATAGGCGTCTGTATGTCAATGTCCCACTGTCCTGTGTGTGTATTGTAGCACCTATACCGGGCAACTCTTTTCATCACCTCGCACCAAAGGGACCATTCCCCCATTTAAATACCAATAAGTCCTTGGCAGTTGGTCGTTTTAATCTTATATACATAGAAATGAAATGTCGGCACACCATTGCAGAATCTATATTAATAACATCATTGGGGCTGTGTGGTGTTCGGGCTGAATGGGAGATAGATAGAAAGAGATAGAGTTGTCCGATAGTTGTATTACAGTAATACCTTGGTTTAATGGATGTCTGGTTTGGAATAAAGCTGAACTCGGTCCAAGTGAGATTGTGTAGCGTTGGAGGGACCGTCGTAAATCCGCTCTGAGATGAGATTGGGGTGCAGGACACTAAAAAAAAAAAGAGACAAAATGATGCACACAAATCCGGCAGAGGGGGGGATTTGGCTGTTGTGTCGGCGGCGGCCATGTTGTGTTGGGGAGGGCGCCAGGCTCACGTATTATAGCCCCCTTTCCACTAATCCTCCGGACCGGCCTGAGCCACGCATACAAGAGCTAATGTCGCTAAGATGCGGCGTCTTTGGAGGACAGTATTATTTGTACTGTCTCATCCCTCTATCTCTATTACTCACAATGACATTCTTTGGCACGGCTTTCCGGGCGGTGATGGGGAGGGAGGGGAACAAAATGCAGTACAAGAAGAGGAGAGGGGGGAGAGATGGTCAAGCAGACGCCAGTAGGTTGCGTTCATGTGACGTCATAAGATTCCTCGTCTGTCTGACGTAAGATAATTCTGTGGTAGATCTGAAAAAACACTAAATAAGAACTTCTGCACATTTATAATGTCCCATCCCTGTTTGGTTTTAGAGAGTGTTGGCACAACATGTAAAAATCTCAGTTAGATGGAAGACTTGAAGAAAGTGAATTTGTGATACAGATATTGCATCACCTAATATTGCGATGCAATATTTTTGGCAATATATGGTGCAGCCCTCGCATGAAGCTATTTATTGTCAAAAAACCTGTTTGTTTATGCTTTTCAACTAGAAACTATCCAAATGTCCCTCATCAAAAGTTTACATGTTGAAACAAACATCAATTTTGTCAGAGAGTCCTGTATTTCAGCTGAAGTGAGTTTTTCTTTGCTCCTGAACAGTTTTCCTGGCAGTTGTTGAAGGTCATGTAAACGTTAGATCAGGGACATTTGAGTAGTTTCTGTTTCATTATGATTTCAAAAGAGTAAATTTGGTTCTTTGGCAATAAATGGCTTCGCACAACCACTGACTATGAGTGGAAAACAAGATTTTTGTGTTATCATTCATATTCTATGAAAAATAGCCAAAAGATTAAAAGGGTATGTAAACATATGAGCACGACTGCATGTATGTAGCCTGGCTAGCGCCAGACTAAATATCACAAGTGAATATTTAGACTGGGAAACAACCGTTAATTTTCTCGTACGGGAGGTGTGGTTTACGATTGTCCTTAGCCGTTTATTGGCCGCTACGAATGTCTATCATACACGTCTGCGCGTGACCACAGCCAATCGTATCGAGTCCCGATGATGTATGTTGACGTATGTTGAGTCTTGCCGTTCCTCCCCGTGCTGTGATTGGTCCCCAGATTCTGGGCCTTTACACTTTAAACAAAAAAAACGTTCAACGTCTTATCTGTCTTCAAAATTAAAGGCTTAAACATTATATTGCCGAATTACCATGATCACAATATAAGGCGACACAGTGGTTATAGCGTAAGAAGCTGCAACATTCTCCAAAACCACTGAGGTCTTCCATGTGACAGATTTACAGATTTAGCCTTAGCTGAGCGTAATAAAAACATGGTGGTATTGTACAGTGTAGCTCACATGTTTGTCAGCTAAAATGAAGTTTTATGGAAAACACTAAACAAACAGTTTTGTGGGTAATCTGTTTTGTTATTTCAGTAACTGCCCATAGATGTATTTTTCCCTTCCCTTAATCTGAGATTATGACATCAACTGGAGAATACTGAGAACGCAAAGTTTTGCTTGGAAAAAAAAAAAGCTGTTTACAAGCATTAACTCTGTACTGTAGCTAGATGTGGGCAAATATAGTCTGCAGGATAATATTGAAATTGCTTATTAGAAGATAGGCAAAATTGTAATATTGAGTACATCTTTAAAGCTGCAAAAACTGCTGTTAAAAAATAAGTATGTGTGGATGTGTAATATCTCATAAAAGGTATAATAATTTTTTTCTGCACATTCAAGACAATTATCTTTTTTTGACGATGCCGCAATCTAAATTAATACTCATACCAGCACATTTTTGCATAATTTTGATGGTTTACAAAAATCACGTTATCCAGAAAGTTCCCTTAAATATCGAGATATTCATTTTTGTTAGCTGTCCACAAACGTTTTCATGTGATATCTAGAGGGTGTTTAGCTTCCTGTGAAAGAAAGGATCAAAGTTTGCCAAATAGTGTGTCATTCCAGCGGCTTAATGCCCAATAGTGTATGATTTGTCATGTGCGCAGCAGGAACTCACTGGTGTCAGTAACAACAGACGTCCTGATGCTGCTTCTGAGTGAAAACACTTGAAGCACAACACTCCGGGCCCTTTGTCCAGAATACAATGCTGACATTTAGAACAAGATAGGACTTAAAAAAAAACTATTTAAGCCCCACTTTCCATATTCCAGATTGTGGCTATGTCCATCCTTTAAATATCTAATAGAAAACTGCCCACTGCTTTTAAGGCGAGAATATACAGTATGCTGTATATCACTGTATAAATCTATCATTTCATGTTTTCATATAAAAAGTAAGGAACACACAAAAATGTCCAAAATTGCCTAAATAATGGTTCGAGCCAGATTTTAAGTTTTATTTTGTTGATATGTTAGTTACAAAGATGTCATCGTAGGCAGAAATTCTTCAGTCTTCATCTGTACTCTGTAGTCGAAGTGTAGGACGTTTCGATCTTAGTCCAAAGATCGCCATCAGCTTAGTAACGACTTGAGCACGCTTGTGGGTCTCTTAAGAGTAAACCAGAAGGAGGAGTTAACCTCTAAGTCCCTCCTCTCTTGGTGCTAAAAGCACCAACATCTAGCCTAGTCGTACTTAATATGGCTCGTTACCTCTCTATTGTCTTACCCTGGGCTAATTTCTAAGGCTGTTGACACTTCCCAATAGCGATGTCAATGTACGACTGAGAACCTACACAAACGGGTCACAAAGATTTGTTTTAGAGGAGATTTGTGATATCTTGTTTGTTTATATCTTGTTCAAATTTTGCCTTGTTTTACGAGATTCAAAACTCAATTAAGCAGGCTAGGAATTACATATTGAAAAGTTCCTCTGAAGAAACCTTCAAAATATTGTTAAATCCAAGTCTGGAATGTTTGGAGTCTGTAGGAGCTACTGAAGTGGAGATGGTGTCGCCAGACTGTGATAAAAATGCATTTTGAGAAAATAATAATTGAAGTTACAATTTCCCATATACTGTACAGTTGTGCAGAATGTCAGGGTATATAAACCCATGCAGTTAATACAATATGAATGATAACACAAAAACCTTTATTTCACTCATGGATAGTGGTTGTGTGAAGCCATTTGTTTACGCTTTTCAACTAGAAGCTAGCCAAATGTCCCTGATCAAAAGTTTACATATTGTGCATCTATTTTTTCAGAGAGTCCAGTTTTGGCAGAGAGTCCTGTATTTCAGCTGAAGTGAGTTTTTCTTTGCTCCTGAACAATTTTCCTGGCAGTTGTTGAAGGTCTTAAGCCCTGAGGCCTTTTTCTCTGATGATCATTTATCTACATCATAGGTGCACATGGCTAATCTAGTGTCCAAATAGAGCTCAGGGATGATGGTGGAAGTGAAATCATAATAAATGATGTTGTTTGACAGTAAAATGTGGTTGCAATGAGTTGTTCTTTGTTCTAATTTCTGCCTGAAAAAAACACACACATTTCCACGGGAAAAAAAGGCCTTTTTCCTCCCTGTGGTGTAGCATTTAACTACAGAAATGGATAATTCCACATCAGCTGTCTCTAATTTGCAACTTTGGAATATTTAGCTGCGTAAAACACATATACTGTATGTCAGTAGCTGTGTCTGAGCCATTATTGGGCTCTATAGGGCTCAAAGGGTTAAACAAGTATGTAAACTGATAAGCACAACTCAAGTTCTATGGAGAAACATTAAATCAATGCTATAATTACTCTTATTGTAAGGATTAGGTCATTTATTTCTTTCCAGGTGAAAGAAGAGAGCAATCTGGCCCCGAACCTGAAAATACTCCCTCCCATTAAACTTATATTGCTTTGTTTTGGAGTAATTGAGGACAAGGGTAGAACCATTTGGAAAATGAAGTGCATGTTATTGTGTTGAACACCAGACGTCTTTGTTTGTGTGAAGAGGTGGTTAAATAAGTGCAGCTGAACAAAAAAAAACGTGCTTCCCACACGTTGCTTTCACAGACGAAACAAATGCAAACATTTCAGATGTGAGCATCATCGGGCAAATGAGCACCCAGAGACACTGCAAGGTTACCAATCACTGCATAAACTTACACTCAAATGTTCTTTCACCAGGCAATATTTTTGGTGAAAGTGCTTTTAATAGTGCAAAAGGGTCATTTTATATGCACTTCTCCAACATGAAATGCAATTATCAAAGCACTATGTGTCTTCATTTACCCTGAATGCGGTAAACAGGATCAGCCTTGAAATGATTCATATTTTGAGCCTTTCTATAATTTTCGATGGAGTGCTGCAAATAGCTAGCAAGTAGAAACTGGCCTTACTCCCAGCATTTAGAAGTGAAAATGAGTTATTTGAAACTCTTCTGATATGCAATATATTTCTGTGGTCTAAGTGTGATTACTTGAATTTCTGCCATAGTGGATCTGTAGAGAAACAATGCCACATAAATTGGATTTTCTTTATTCAGTGTTTCTGTAACTTTCCACAACAATACCACTTAAAAGTTAAGAGAAAAAGACAAAGTACCAAGGCACTCCTCCCAACACTACAATTCTCTATTTACACTTTCTACAAAGCCTTATCGGGCTGATACATATTAAAATCTTTTAAAACATGTTGCCATTCTAGTGGCAACATGTGTGTTTATATGTAGTCGAGTTTTCTGTTTTCTTTTGGGAAGTTTTAATATTCCAGTTATGGCAGTTTCAGGATCTGGTGTTTATGTCAATAAAAATTCGGGAAATTCCTCTCCCCTGTTTACGTGATCAAATAAAGTCTAGCAGCTTCTTGTGTTGAGGCTACAACTGCGCAGGTGCTTAAATTATATTACTTGAGCAAAATACTATAATTTACACCAATATGATTCAGAGAAATAAGAATTAGTGTCAGCGTTATTAGCATTGTTAACCAAACAATAAAACGTACCTGGGTCAGAGGAGGACGGCCCAGGATTTCATCCATAAGATTGATCAAAGTAAGTTGAGATGGACTATCGGCACTTATCTTCTGTTTTGCCTCATTTGTTTTTCATTTTGTAGCTTTTCCATCTCGAGCGCACACGTGTGCCCCTTCGACAGTGCATGTAGAAAAACCAGCAGCGACAGTTTGACATAAATCAGCATTATGACGCTTCTTTCCATTTAAAATGGCTTCGTCTTGACCAAGTGCTCCGTTGCGCCAAGCGGAAGATTCCACCCTAGTCTGAGTAACAGCGTATACCAGAGTAACAGAGTATCCAGGTTTCTCACGGGTAACTGCGTTTATCAGAGACAAAACGGAATAATAAAACTTCCCTATAAAAGCCGGGAAACTGTAGTCCATGTAAACACATTCATTGTAAACATAGGATACTGGGATAAAACATCCATTTTGTCCCTTTTTACTGTGAAGTTTTAAAGTTTAAAGTCCTATGTAAGAAGTGTTGTTTATTGCAATAATCTCCTCCAATATCCTCATCCTGAACTTTTAATAGTTAAATTTTATGTTCATAACATTACACCTGGTATATGCCATATAAATAGTTTTGTAATAATTTTGTTTGTTTTTTGTTTGTTTTTTTTTTACAATTTTTCCTTGTTGCTAATTAGCATCAATTAAAATTATATGTATACTATGTTCTATAGATACTTATAAGCAATAAACGATAGCATCCACTTGAAAGCAAAAACAATGATAATAATTTTTTATACTATTGGAAATAAAATTGGGCGTCAAAGGGTAAAGTGGTCAATTTTAATAATGTTAAAATTTCCTTCAAAACGTTTTTCAGTGTATTTTCAGTGGTCCCCGGACCCCACTTCGGGAGCCTCTGAGTTACCTTAAGGCTTTGAGAGTTGCGTAATTTCATTTGACATCACTGAACATAATAATTGACAGTGAAGCCGAGTCACGAGTAGAGAGGTGAAGGGTAGATTTTTCTCTCCCGCGAAAACAGCTGCTGTCTGAAGTGTCCCAGACCCCAGGCCGTGTCCAACCGCACATCCAGCTCTGCCCTGTCCCCTGTCCGCCGGCCCATCTGTTAGCCACGTTTCAGCCACGTTAGCCCTGCCCCCTAACAGGCTGCTGTTATACCTGCGCTCGTAAGATCAGACATGTGTCGCTTGTGTGAGGTTTCACACGCTGGAGTCAGCAGTAAAAGCACATACAGGCCCGGGCACGCAGCCTCATTAACACTGTGGACTCTGCCACCGGTGGGTCTTAATTGTTTTTCTCTTTAACTGAACTACTCCATCAATAATCATTAGGGAGCCGGAGCAGGTGGGGCACTTGAGGTTTACCCTGAAACACTGAGTCATGCAACGGCCTCTAATTCCACTGTACTAAGCAATTTGATTTATATTGACAGCTCTGGAACACGGCTAAAGACGCACTTTATACAATTTTTGTCGAGCTTTGAAAAATCTCCAATCGTTGCAGCAGTAGCAACAAAAAGCATGTCGTCATGGAGTAGAAATGGCTTAGAAATACTCATTGCATGTTTATTGTAGATATAATATAATAATCTTTATTGTCATTGCAACAATTACAATGGAAATTTTGTAGTCCAGTTGGTGTATTCCAAATAATGTCAATAAATGTTAAAAGGCAATTCTTTAAAATGACACATGACACACTCATCATTTACATTAGGCCTATGGTTGGTTACATTTGACAACATTCAGTGTGGCAACTGCACTTGGATAAAAACTGTTCTTAAATCTATTTGTCCTGGTCTTAGGTAGTAATTGAAAGAGGGAGTGTCCTGGATGTGAGGTGTCCCTGATGATATGTAGATCACACAAAGTTCTTCAAAAAGCATCAATGTATAAAGCTACATGAAAATACACCACAGAAAAATAAAACATGAGTAATCATGAAAAAAATTATCCATGAAAAGCAAGGATAGGTATTTTTGAATACTTTTTGTTACACTCATATACGCTCAATTTCTCCATTGTGAGATCAATACATTATTATCTTATCAATCAGGGGTCACCAACCATTTGTCAGCCAAGAGCTACTTCAAGAGCATTAAGTTGTTCAAGGGCTAAAAACAAATCCCAAAGACACTGTTTAATTATAGGATATTGGCCATATTATATCAAAATATCTTGATTTTAAACCAATAATGAGTCACAAGAACAGAAATAACTATATTTTTAAGAATCAGATGAAAGAAAATTAAGTGTTTTACACTTAAGTCTCAAGGGCTACTTGAGACTTAAGTGTTAAACACTTGAGTGTATAAAACGTGGCCACGTTGGTGACCCCTGCGCTTAATTGACCCATTTTCGGCCTTAATTTTAACAATGTCAGATAAATCCTCACTTAAGAGGAGACACACAGGAAAACCTTTATTTTCCAGGTTTGGGCCAGCCATAGCATATACTGTACTTCCACCTTTACAGAAATAAATGTATCTCTAAATCTGTACAATACGGAGTGTAACTATTGCACTGACAATATTTTAAGGGTTTGTTCAGAGGGATTTTTCTGTATTTAATTCTCATTTATTGAGTTTTTATTTATTTATTTTATAATTCAAAAACGAAACCAGTCTAGAATACCATCTGAACAAATCCTTGAAATGATTATTGCTGAAAATATAGGCAATTTTGGGCATTTTTTACACATAAAATGCCTTTTTTCTTCTTTCTTTTTCTTTTTCTCATATTTATCTCAGTAATATACAGCAAAAGCTTCACTCAATTTAAACAATTTCAGCACTTTTACTGTACTATGACTTCAAAATACATACTATTTATACTACAGTGTTTAGTATTCCAGTGAGGCCAATATACTGGAAGATCCAATACCAATAATAGCTGAAATCACATACAGTATAAATGGATAATACAGTTGTGGTAACGGTGTACTACTTTGTACTCGAGTACTTTGGCACATTAATTGCATCCCATTGATGTCCCGAAGCCACAGAAACCTCAGTGGTTAAACGGGGCTGAATAAAGTGAATGTGATGTCGCCGTCAGAGGCAGCGCTGAACGAGCCGATGCCGAGATGACAGCGGATGAAATGACTTTACATCGCTCAGATATAAATGTTATTTTCAAACAGAATTGGCCACATTCTTCATTCTGCTCAGCTGCTAAAAGGGAGATTTGGTTTGTCAGCGGTGCATAGAGTAAAGCAGTGGAGATATGCCAGGGACACTGCAACACCCAGTGACATTTCAGCTGCACAGTCAGGAAGAATCTGCTCCTTTGTAAAAGTTTTCAACGCCAAAAAAAATCAACTCAGCTTCCTGTATGTGTGTATGTTGCAGTGTACCAGATTAGGTGGATTTAGTACTGCTAGAAATGTGGTCTTTTTAGAAAGTAATATTGTGATTACTCTTGGTTTAGCTCATGGATCTTTGGTTTATTTTGGTCATCTTTGATCCCTTTGTTCCAAGACCACCCTTAACTATTTTTTGCTATAAGTCCTCAAGCTTTGGTCCCGTCGCTCACCATGGCCCTGTCTCAGCCTCGTCTGCTTTACAAACAACAGCAGCTAACGCACGTGTTGCTACTGTCCACCTTCATGGCAGATCAAGCAAGAGGTAGAGGTGGGCGATATATCGTTTAGACGAATATTTCATAATTTGTTGAATGCGATCCAGCAAACATGAAAAGAGCTGACGACAGTTAAAGAGAAAACGAATAACACACTATAACCTTCTAAACAATTAGCTGTTTTAATACTGCAGAGGTTTGTTTGTCTGTATTTTCAGTTTTTTTTAGTACAAATACAAAATCACGATCGTTTCTGCAACTACAGAACAGTAAGCTGCTACCGATTTGCAATACAGCTACGGAGTCCTTACCTGTGTTATGTTGCGTCTTAAATCATATCACAGGTTGGAGCAACAATCCTAAAACGTAAAGAGTAAAGCCGAAGTACTGTAACAATTAATAAAACAGCTGCTAGAAAAGGCAAAGTGCCTTGTTTGTGGTTGTCTGCGCTCTGGTTTGGGTAGCTTAAATAAATCCAGGCATTCCACACAGCGGCATTTTGACCCAGAGGGGCGAAATGCCGCTGGTTTTCCGCTTTTTCCACTGGAGCGCCCCTAGTGGCCATTAGCCCAGTTACAGTTTGTTGCAAGAATGCAACAAAAGTGCAGATGTTAAAAGTTGTTGGTTGTAAAATTTGTCATATTTTTAATAATGTGCAACTGCCATGTGTGCTGCGTTCTAATGCCCCTCTGGAGATGAATATACTGTATGTTTTTTTGAATTTATATGTGAAAAAAAGGTACAGAATTAAAAAAAATGAAATAGGGAACTTAAAACTGTTCTTGTATTACAATAAATATGACTTTAGTGCATGAATTGAAGAGGGCTTAGTGGAAATGCAATAGTTTTGATTGTAAATGCCAAATTCACACACCGACATTCACACTGTAGGCAAGGTGGGTGAAGTGTTTTGCCAAAAAGCACAATGACAGTAAGCACTGGATGGAGCTGGGATCAAGCTGCTACATATTCCTTCTTACAGAGGAGGATTGAAACAAACAAATTCTGTATAATGAGATCGCTCTTAATGTGTGAGAAAGTACATAACACACATTGGCAGTAGGCAAAATTCACGCCACTGTCTTATTCTTCACAGTTTTCTTGTAAACAAAATGCGCTTACCACATTCTGAATTAACTTCCGACAAGACTCCCTCCCCATAATTTTGCCTCTTCCGAAAACTTTTCGCATAACAATTTTAATAATAGGCACTTTATTACTTTTGGCAACTTCAGAAACCTAAGTTGCCTTTTTTGCCTTGGATCTACATGTTCCCAGCCTGACTCTAATAACATATCATTATTAATCCACCCACACTGTTCTCTTCATGGAGCCGTAATGCAAAGGCTCATTACATGTGCCCTCTCACTGTAAACATGCAGCGTTGCCTCACCACTTCTTCTCTCGGCAAAGACTTTCCTGTCATTTCCCCTCCATTTGTACTTGATAAGGCATAACATTACAGCCACTAACACAGATTACGTCTCTGTCATGGCGTTTGGCGCTGTCGGCTGATTTCTTTGTGACAAGTACCCCCCCCCCCCCCCCCCCCCCCCCCCGAAGTTGATGTGTCGGTGCGAGAAACAAAATTGGGTGTTAAAGGCTTAGAGTAAGTCTGGTAAATGCCAAAGCGTGTTGGCTAAAAGCAGGGGTGTTCAAACTTTTTCGGTCAAGGGCAACAGGCTGAAAATGATCATCAAAGAAAAGCTCCCTCTGTGTTCTGTAGGTAATTTTTTATTTTTTCAGTATTAAACCTTGTCTAACTCCAAAATGTTTGTTATTAGGATATGAAAATTTCAACCAATTTAGAAGGAAGCCTGAGGGCACATAAAAATTGGTCAGAGGGTCGTATTTGGCTTCCGGGGGAAAGCTTGGACACCTCTGGCAAAAAGACAAGTCAAGACCACTTCCAAGACCGAGGAGGCTCTTGTGCGGTGTTCCTGGTCTGCATCGATTGGTATCAGAGGTGGAAGAAGTATTTTCTTACTTACTTAAAAAAGCGAAGACAGGAGCAGCACATTTAGTTAACGGGAGACACTGAAGGCAAAACTAAATGTTTTAAACTTTCACCTGCAAACAAATAAATGACCTAAAATGTATAGAGATGTATAAAGAACCAAGGCACTCCTCCCACATTGTAGATTTTCTAAAAAGCCTTTATTGTACTGGGCTAATACATATGAAGAGTTTATTTGCTTAAACAGATAAATGCCACTGACAAAAATCAATGTGTTCTTGTAATTTTCTCATTGTGTCGCAGTGTTTTTAATTAGTGTACCAGAATTATTATATCACTTGTCATTGAATAAATTGATTCAACTTTAGTTTTACTGGCGTCTCCTGTAGAGTATGGTAATACAAATGTACAACAATTTGTCAAAACAATTTAAAACGGAGATATCTGCTTTCACAAATAAACCCTTCATATTAAAATCTTTGATGGTTGGTTTCTTTCACGCGTATCTGCTCCAACAAGCCTTTTTCAATTAGTGACCTAATATGTATTATAAGGAGTGTAATTATTGCACCAATTCAACATTTTTCCATAAAACTATTTTCAAAATTGTAACTTCAATGACCATTTTCTCAAAATGCATCTCCACTTTAGTAGCCCCTACAGACTCCAGACTTACAAGTCTTGGAGTTAACAATATTTTTGAAGGCTTGTTCAGAGGGTTTTTTCAATACTTACCATATTTTCTGGCCTATAAGTCACACTTTTTCTCATAGTTTGACTGGTCCTGCAACTTATACTCAGGTACATTAATTAATATGAAACGTTAAGATACCAGACACCTGTTCACTTTGTTGTTTATGCTACGGGTAGCTGAACACCCATGTGTTACATTAGCGTACCGTACACCTATTCAGCCTGTTGTTCTCTATTCTATTGCTATTATTATGACTTGCCTTTCAAGATGAAATATCTGTTCTTGGTCTCGGATTGTGTAAAATAAATTTCCCCAAAAAAGTGTGACTTATAGTCCTGTACGACTTACGGTGCCCACACGCTAGAGGATTTTTAGCCAGATTTTTAGTCTTAGGAGGTGTGGCTCAATAAAAACTTTCTGTCATGGCATGATCTGTGGTGGGACTCCTCATGTGTATGTGTATTCTCATGTCTGTCCTTAAGTGTGTGTTGTCTTTGCACAGATCTTTAGTCTCAAAAGATAAAAAAAAATCCTCTATAGTGTGTGGCCACCTTAACATATGTTTTTTTCTTCTTCATTATACACTTTTTGGCCGGAGCGATGTCCAGTCTGGAAAATAACCGTAAGAACCTTGAAAACAAAAAGTAGAAAGTACTGATACAGGCTCTCAAACATAGTGAAGTGAAATTGTCATCATAATTATTCATCATAAAGTTTACTGAGGTAATAAAGGTACCTAAAATGTGTACTTTTTAACTTGTCCATAAAAACAACAACAGAGAATATGGAAAGTGAAATGTGGCAAACTACAGCAGCTCAAATGGCAGAAGCTGATTTGTTATAAACTAACTTGAAGTGGGCTACTTAACATAATACATAAAAGGCAGTATGTCTTGTTAGAACGTGTTTGCTGCTAGAATACAGTAGCAGGTGAACAACTGGGCCAGAGCATCGCCAAAACGTCATCTCTCTGCGACTGTAGTGGAAAGTTGAGAGCCAAATGTGACACATGAACAGCAGGAGCTAAAATGTGTGGCTACTAAAGCTAATTGTTTTCTATACATTTGCTAGAACACAGTTTGTGGCTGTCGGATGGTCATAATGTTAAAGCTGGTGCCGGAGGTGGTCTGTTTTTTCTCATGGCGTCTCTTTCATGCAGCGTCTCTCCACCTCTCTCGGTCGGGGCACATCTCGCCTGGCTTTGTTCCCTCCGCCATGGCCCCTCTCGTCCTGTCATCTGTTGCTGATAGTCGCGGCGCATTAGAGGAAGCAGGCCCCGCGGCGGCCTATTTGTATGGGCCGGGCGCTCCCTCCGCCTGCAGAGCTGACAGAAGAGCTTTACTGCAAAACACATTGTGCGTCCGCCGCCGCACTCGCACACAAATCATTCTTGTTCATTTACTTTCCCTGTCCTAGGGAGATGCCGGTGCGCGGGAGGAAAGTTCCCCCGCGACATGGCACCAGTCCACCGGCCGTGTGTTATTGTGCTGCAGCCGGACAGGGTTAGGAGGAGCTGGGGGAATGAATTCAGCTGGCCCCTGTTGGTAGAGAGTGGGGCAGATTCAATCAATTCACACGGTCTGAAAATGTGTTATAATCATCAAATTCAGTTAAGACACTGCAGGTGAAGAGGGAAAAAAAATCATTTGAGTGGTATCAAATTGAAACTTTTGCTGTATTTTACTGACATACAGTACATATGAGAACAGTATATTGCATGCTTTCTGTAATTGTTTCTGTATAAAAGCAAGGCATTTTGGTAGCACTTTAGAATATGGCCCGGTAACTACTACTATGTAAGTACCCTAGTAATTACTAGTAATTGCTATAAAAAGAAAAATAATTACCCAGTAATTATCCAACTCTTGGGTAATTAACCCTAACCTGGTACCCGAACCCTAACTCTTAGGCAATTAACCCTGACCCTAACCCTAACTCTTGGGTAATTAACCCTAACCTCCTTACTAGGGTAATTACCTAATAGTTAGTAATTACCTAGTAGTTACCACTTGTTACCGGGACGAATTCTGTGTAACCGGCATGGGTATGCATAAAATGGCTAAAATTGCCTATAATTCTGGTGATAAAATCAAAATAATGGATAAAGCCTAGTTATTAGAGAACACATTTGTAAAAAAAAAAAAAAAAAAATTAAACTAAAAAACATTTTTTTTCCAATTTTTTTGTACTGTATATTGTATTGTGTATGTGTGTTTTTGTTGTATTTTGAAAAATCCCTCTGAAAAAACCTTCAAAATATTGTTAAATCCAAGATTGGAAAGTTTGGAGTCTGTAGGAGCTACTAAAGTGGAGATGCTGTCCCCACAATGTGAGAAAAATGCATTTTGAGAAAATGGTCATAAATTACAATTTCCCAAATACAGTACACTACAGCTCAAAAGTTTGACTATTTACATTGTAGATTCTCGCTGAAGGCATTCAGTTTATCCATGAATACATATGGGATTATGTTTTAAACAAAAAAGATTAAATCAAAATGGCACCTTTTGCTTTGATTACTGCTTCTTACACTTTTGGCATTTTCTCAATAAGCTTCACAATGTAGTCACCAGAAATCACAGACTGGTCAAAACCATTTCAGGTCACAACCTCATGAAGCTCAATGAGAAAAAAAAAAAAAGAGCTAAGGGCTATTTAGAAGAATCTAGAATATAACATCTTTCTTTTTAGTTATTTCACCTTTTTTAATGCATTCAATGAGAATCATACAATGTAAAATATAGTCTTGGAAACAAAACAATAAGTGACCCCAGCTTTTGAGCGGTAGTGTAGTTATATGGAGAAAGGTTAAATCGGTGCAATAATTACATTCTTTATGATTCGGTAATTCATTTGTTCCCAGGCAAAAATATATATAAAGAAATCAAACTCATGAACCCAAAACATGAACATTTAAACAAATTGCTGAAATGTGGAAATGTTTTAGTTAACCGTAGTAGATCTTTGCTGGAACTCAATTCATCCAAGACACAAGACTTGGCAGAAAAGCAACTGAATATTAATTCGACAACTGTAGTTGAAAGTGCATTTCCACTAAAACTGTGTTTGCTACAAATAGTCGTGTCCCTATAACCTATTCCCCGAAGTGGAAAGATGTGTTAGTTATGCAGAGCTCCTTGTGAAAGAAAACATAAGAGCATTTGGCTGACCAGGCTAGGCACAGTCCCAATCCCTCATAAACTGAGCACCCAGTTGAAAAAGAAAATACAAACCTGCATGTCGGGACACAAACAATCCAACATAGTCAAAAGAAAATCAGATTTTCAGGAAAACTCGATGAATAATTGCAGGCCCCTGTGGGTGGAAATGATTCAATAAGCAAATAGATTCTGAATCTGACTAAAGAGCTATAATAATACACCAACAAAGTAAGATGAGATATTAATAGCAGTTGGTAGTAATTGGGGTGTATTTATTCCAGAGAAAACAATTCATTTGAACTAAGCCGCAGTGTGGGAGATAAAGTTGATCATTTAATGACGTTTTAATTATTAGATGCCGCGTAATTACAAGGCGCGAGTAGTAAAACCCCGTGCCATGTTGTCACCTTTTGAGGAGAAATAAAGTCACCCTGCCAGCGCGCTTGTGTGAAAAGTGGGCGACATCTCCAGCCCCCGTTCCCCTTAATCATGCGTCCCGCGGCAGCCCCGGTGACATTTGTTGCCGCGCCAGTGAGTGACAGCGGCGAGATGCGGATCCGGAGTCGTAATTAAATCAAGGCCCCGGCTGCTGTTTAACATGGACCGACCGGAGGAGGTGGCCAGCTCTATCGACGAAATCTACGGAAATGCCAACGAGCCACTTTCCCGTTCCCAGGTTGGTGTCAGAGGATCATTCAGGTTTTTGCGCTGGGCAGGAGTGAGACGAGCTAAAGGACAGTGCTTGAGCTGTTACTGGTTCTTCGATGAAAGCGGAGCATATTGTGGTGGTAATTGTAAACATATGCGGTGTGCAGATGTTTTGGTGTGGTGAAAAAACAACAGAATTATGCAACACCATTTGCAAAGCAGACACTCCAAGCCATTTACAATTTGGTCAGAATTTATTTACTCTAAAGCAGGCGTCTCCAATCAGTAGCTCGGGAGTTACCGGTAGTGCGCCAGCCCTTTCCAAGTAGCCAAAGGTTTTCTACATTTCTACATGTGCTTGATGAGCCAAATTTTAGATGCATTTTTTTGTTCTGAGCTAAACATCTCCAAACATTTGGTGAATACAACAGAGTGTATAGTGGAAACTACAGGCATTTTCTTTTATTGAGTTGAATATCATCTTGACATTGACAATCCTATTATTATATTATAGGTCTAGTTATGTGTGTTTCTTTGAAGCATAAGTAGCTCGCTGTAATTTTTGATGCACAAAAGTAGCTCATGGGGTAGGAAAGGTTGGGAGACCCCTGCTCCAAAGATTCCCCAATATCCATTTTACCTTATATACAGCAAGTCTTACAGGATTACTGTGCTGAAGAGGGATTTGAAGCTACTCATGAAGTATTCTAGGTATGTGTATGGATGTGTATTTATACACTTTTCTAAGGCTATTGTTTGTTTTGTCACATGTGATTACTTACTGTTATTGCGGCAGTAATAATAATGACATATTAAAATATATGGGATGGATGGAATAATTTATTTGGTAAATAAAAAGTTGTTAATGCTGTAATGTTAAATTATGCAGGAATCTATTTGTTGGAAAACATATTAGTTCAGTGAAAGGGGTGGGAATTAATCAGGTTACACTTCATCCCACTCCTTTTCGAGCATGTTGATATTTAACAATATATGCTCATATTATGTAATTCTAATGTTCTTTATGTAATGGATTGTTTTTTTTTTTTGTTTTTTTTAACCGTGCAGCCCTAATACATATCCCGATACACAGAGGAAGGACGCATATTAGCGTCGACCCGTCCGGACCTTTTATCCAACCTTTGGACCTGACAGAGTAAATCCTCAGAGGCGTCTCTCTCTCTCTCTCTCTGTCTCTCTCTCTCTTGCCCCCCCCCCCCCCCCCCCCCCCCCCCCCCCCCG
>OMNZ01019651.1:14613-35972 GCA_900303255.1 Lesueurigobius sanzi | reverse complement strand
TGACAGAATACATTTTATATGCAGAATGAGCCATATGCAATGGGCTTTGGCGTCTTTTTACAGACTTTTGCTAGTGTTTTTATTTACATTCTGGTATCGGAGAAGTACTTGGTATCGGCGACTACTTGGAGTCCAGATATCGGTATCGGATCGGATGAGAAAAAATGGTATCGGAACAACACTAGTAGCAACAATAACTTAGGGGGGCGGGACTTGGCGAAAGGTCAATTGCTGCTTTTCATTAATTTTGGTTCGAAGTTATGGTCGACAAGTTTGTGGGTAAATATCTTTCCTATCATAGCTTGATTGGAATAAAAAGGTAAAGGTAAACATTTCCCTGCAGTATACATGTATTTTCATCCAAATACCAAAACCAAAGCCTGCACGGGTCCGGGTCGCGTGGCTTTGCGTGTGCAGGTGGTGGTGCTGTGGTGCAGGGCAGAATGACTGGTGAACTAAAGTTAGTGTCGATGAAACCACCAAACAAAGCATTGGCCACTAGTTGCGTCAAGATTAACCGGTTTTACGATTACGATTATAAAAGCTCAGCGTGAAGATTTTAGAACTCAAGATAAATCGTTTCCCATGAGCCACAGTGCGTATGTGTCCAAACGGATCGCACTCGACGGTAAAGGCATCCAGTGCAGAGACAAAAGCTTATCCTTGCTGATGATTGCATAAGATTTCCAAAGGAAGAGTCAGTCCCAAAAGAACCCTGTGCAGCGCTGCGTTTGTCATGTCACAATAAAATACTCAAATACACAATAGATTAATATATTGTTAAAAGTAGGGGAAGTACTGTGTATAATTAAGGTGCATTTTTCAGTCTCCGACCCTGCGGCAGGTTCTCCGGTGCAGCATGCGGTAATCAGGGTTGCTTCAGTTTAAGTGCCCTACACAAGGCACACCAACAAGCAAAATGTTACAAAAAGTCCATTTATTGAAATCTAATGACAGTCTAGTCTGAATTTGCTTCCTCAGTGTGGACCCCGGTCTGTTTAGTTGAACACAATGCTGATATTATGCAGAAATTGCAGAAAAACACACAGAATTGACACTTAGAATATTATTCAGGTGAAATTGGCTTTTCCATGGCACACTGGTTGGGACACGTTTGTGGGATGGAACCACACAGAGCCAGTTGTCTCTTGTCACTTTCCTGATTTAGTCAGTAATGATTACCCTTGTCCCTTGTTTAGGTGCGCACCCTGTCCCGCACTGATGAGGCGCGTGGGCTGCTGTGGCTGCTGGAGGAGGAGGCAGTGCAGCCCGGAGGATCAGAGGAAACCATGTTAGAGCGACTCTTCACTTACTATGGCTCCACTCAGGGAGTCGGCAAAGGTCAGATATCCTTTTGAGCCGCTGCGTTTCCTGCTCCAGGACACGAGGTGACAGGCACTACAGAGCCATTACTCTCTGTTCAAACTGGGAAACAGGCTGATGCCAACATTATCAGCTGATGGGATCAGTCGAGTTCTTACTGTCCACACGGAGCACCTTCCTGTATTAGAAAAGTGTCTGAAAGTAATAGTTCGTAAGTTTGCAAAATGAAGAGAGATAGATTCACATTTAAAGTGACCTATCTAGCTCCCTCTCCATCCCGTCTGATTGGACCTAAATCCCTAAGCTCCTATTTACCAGTGATTGACAGACTGGTTCACAGGAAAGCTCTTGTCATTGGTCCACACAGAGACTCTGATCTGTTTCTGAGATTGGCAAAGGGAGGGACTTTAGTACTCAGGCCCAGACGGTCAATTACAGGCATTCTATTAAATTACTAGTGCATTTCAACTTCCAGACTTTATTTAACCCACTGAAATTCACAATCTCGTTTTCATGGATAGTCCTGGTCCCAGATGTGTCACACGTTATTTCAAATACATTTAGGTTTATTAAGTACAAAATACCTGCTCAAATCAAGAGCAATTCAAGAAAATTCTACTTATTTTTTTTTGCTGTGTAGTGTTTTTAATCTTGTCATGTCCATATTCAACAATAATTGTGTGGAAAATACCAAATTTACATTATTCAATTCTTATTTTGGGCCACAGCTTGTCATACTGGGGTGCTGTGTCCCAATATATTTCTCTACTTAGCTTTAGACCCATTTAGAAACAATAAGCAATAAATTGTACTCAAAACAAGAATAATATATAAATAAATTATTGGATTATCCCATCCATGTTTCATGATTAAATATTGGCCTGACATATTAGCCAAAACAGGACATTTCTATAATTCCCAAAGTGGGGGGCCTCAGAGGCACTGCAGGGGGCTTTCAAAGTATAAATGGAGTTTTAATGAGCTTCATGTGTATTTGTTTAATTATAAAAAGGATTTAGCCTATACACTGCAAAAACATCTGAAAATAACTTCTATGTTCTTGGAAGAGGATCGTTTGGCCTTGATTTGAGCAGGTCATTAAAATGATCAGCCTTTGTGCTTAATGGCTGAATGGTTTGTTTTTCAGGAGGTAACCTTCTGCTCCGCGGGGACAAGCCTCATGTGTTTTTGCTGGGACACAGTCATGGCACAGACTGGGTGGAGTACAACGCCCAGGGCTGGCTCAGTCACGCCAAGCACAACCCAGCGGCTCAGAACGCCGCCTCGCTGCTGCAGGACTCGCAGAAGTAAGTCACCAGCTCAGGAACGGCCATTACAGGACTAAAGGGGATGACCTGCCGCGTAAATCAGGACAATCCCCAAATGTGGTGGTGCAAAGCAGAAATCCATTTGTCTGTCATTAAAGTACATAAAGGAAGAGAAGTAGATTTGTGTATATAGCAGATCTCATACACGGCTCAACTCAATGTGCTTCACTGTACACACAGCAGAAATATACATACACAAATCAATCACGTTACATCGAAACGGAGGGTAAAAAGTAAGATATTAGTAGGAGAGTCTGCAAAGGTAAGTTTGAAGTTTACGCTTGGGGTTAGCGTTGGGGCACTTTTGATATTGTCAAGAATAGCGTCCCATTTGGAGCAGGAGAAGGGGATCCACCAACTTTTAGTTTAGTCTGTGGGTGAACTAAGAGGTGGAACAGGTGTATAAGGCACAAGTAGATCTGAAATACAAGTAGGTGCAAGATTATTAAGTGCTTTGTACACCAACGGGAGCCTGGATTACCAGGAAGCCTCCTTACATACAGGTGAATGTAGTGTGAGTCAGTGGTTGGTAGTGGTATGGAGTGAATTCAATTCAATACTTTATTAGGTCCCTGAGGGGCAATTTGTGTGCAGCCAGCAGTAACATACAAATACGCAATCTTACATTAAAAGAGGCAGTAAAAAGGACTGTAAAAAGACAATAAAAGCTTAAACATGTACACATGTGCGGGGTACATCACTATACAGTGCAGTATAGTACAGTAACACAAAAACAATGCAGAGCCAAAATACGATTTGTTTAAAAAACCAATCATGCACAAAACTGTAAAGGATCTGGATAAGACTAATGCATTATTCTTATCATTGTCAAAATGAATGCAACCCTGGACAGGAGCCAGTGCAGCTCTCTATTACAGCTGTAATATGACATTTCTTAGTGTCCGAGCTCCGTAGCAGCAGCATTTGGCAACTACCTGGGCGTGGAGACGTAACAAGCCTCTCCCGGCAGCACCATGTTCAAGCACCCATTTGTGAACTGGTTCCTCTAGCTGTGGCCATCGAGCTTTTAGTCCACGGTTAGCTTTTTTTTTTTCATTGCAGCAAGAATAACCTCTGCTTTTTGCCAGTCTCTCACAAGTTTCTCACTCACTCCAAACTTTCTTCTGAGGCTCGGTCACCGCTGCATATTTCATTACTTGCAGCTTGTAATCTGCAGAAAATGATTTTCTTTTTGGGGGCATTTGTGTTCCGTCTCTCTCGGTTCTCTTTAAAAGCTAATGTTTAAATTTTGAGTTTTCAATGGTCGAGGAGTAGCAGAGACTAGTACACAAGCCTAGAGTCCCCTCTCACGGCTCTCAGTGTGAAAATAGCCAACATGTGAAATTATATATATACTGTATATATTATATTAAAATATAAGTCACACCTAAGTCGCAGGACCAGCCAAAATATGAGAAAAAGTGAGACTTATAGTCCGGAAAATACAGCATCTCTGCATCTGAGCGGGAAAGAAACTCTCTGTTTTTTTTTTATATTTAGTGAATGGAAAAAGGACAAGCTTTTTCCATTTACTAAACAACTGATGTGCTGCTTAAAAGATCTGCATTGATGAAAACACCAAGGTCCTTTGTGACAAAACAAAAGTTGCTTTCTTTTATCTTATGAGCCATCTTCAGATATCTTCAGTTTTGTCGATGTCGTCAATACATTGCAAGAGAGAATGAAAGGAATAAGGACCCAGCATAAGTGCCACCAGAGGGAGCACCACAGTTGTAGAAGCACAGCTCTAACCCATGCCTCCCCTGTCCCCAGGAAGAACATCAGTGGTCTGTTCATGAGCAGAGCCAGTGGGGCCACGGTCCTGTCCGGGTCCATCGCTGGTCTGGAGGGCAGCTCTCAGCTCGCTCTGCGCAGGGCCACCAGCATGAGGAAGACCTTCACCACCGGAGTCGCAGCTGTCAAGAAGAAGAGCCTGAGCATCCAGATCAAACTGCAAGTGGTGAGTCAAAGGATATTAGGGATTCTTTTTGTTTGAAGCCATAGTGCGTAACATAACAGAATTCAAGGATGTCTTCCATTGTAGGTGTTTTTAATAGTGAAAAATACCTTCAAAAACTCTGTATTTCCAGTGTGCATCTCGTCTCTCCTCAGACCTAACTATGTAACTTAGCTGAGAGCATGCTTATGTGTTGAGTTTTATTATTACCGGTGTGTGTCTGGCAAACAGTGCAGATTCACCTTTAAATGTAAAATATATTCTAATCCCATGACAGGAAAAACATTTAGAATCAAAGGAGCCATTACATGTTCTACAAAAACACAACATTTACCTCCTCCAATGTGTGACTGTGTTATGTAGCTAAAACACTTCAAACACAAGTAGCAGAGGAGCTATTTGATGATTTAAGAAACCCTGTTGCAGCTCATTTTATGGATGTTCAGGTGTCTCCTGTCTAAAGTATATTGGCCTGGCCAACCAGACCACATGCTACCAGATGAGTAGTCTGGGGGCCAGCGTCATCCCCACCAGTTCTGAAGGGCGTGATTGACAGCCGTATTAACCAATCAGAGAAACATATGGTTTGGCAAACATGGCGGCTTAACGTGTGCAAAAACAAATTAAATTTAACAAGAAATATCGTACTGAAAATTGTGGTTCTGCCAAATCAACAGGCGAGTTACTAAACTATTTTAAGAAGAGGTTAGAATGTCTGTTCTGAATGAACCGTGATTTGAGTGTTCACGTTAAGATAAGGCAAAAACAATTTATTAAATTCGTAGCTAAGAACGATTTTTATTTTGTTTTGTTCCTGTTGCTCACCTGGGAATTTGTCAGCTAATCAGGGAGCAGAGGACATTTGAGGGAGTGGCCTACAGTAACCCCATGAGGAAAAACACGTTAACATTGTGTTATTTATGTATAGATTAGTGACGTTGGACCCCTTTGTTCCATGGTCTCTTTATTGGGAGGAAATACTTCTGGAGTTGTTAAAGTTTTGTGGAGCAGTGGGTGAAAAGGGTAGCCATGTTTTCTCCCTCACTGCAGCCTCCAACATGACGAGTGTATCTCACTGTTGGGTCCCGACCTACAGTATCTGTTGAGGACCACGCTCCTGTGTGATCTGTGGCATTTGTAGAGACCCTATGCTCGGAATGACGGTCACACAGATGTTCGTTTGTCCCAGGGCAGTTCTGGCTCGTGATTTACCTCAAAACAATACAATAAAAGCCAATGTACACCCACAGTATATGCATACTGCTGCTTTTGTACCACTAATACTAACACCTTCCACATCGAAATGAGTTTTCCTTCCGTTCCCTTCCTCAGGACGCTCTGATCGACATGGTGCGCCGCTCCAAAGTGCACTTTGTCCACTGCCTCCTGCCCAAGTCCGAGGCGGTGACGGGGGCGGCCGACCCCAGAGTGTCCCACGGAGAGAGTCCTGACGCTGGGCTCATGACGCTGGACGTGGGCCTCCTCCGCGCGCAGCTCCGCGGCTCCAAACTGCTGGACGCCCTCCGCATCTACAGACAAGGTAACGCCTCGGGATTCACTTCATCACTTCATTTTTACTTTTAAATTCAAAATAAATAAAAAAAGTGAGGCAAAAAAGCAACTGGACTCACGTTTTTAGAATGCCGACGTTTCACTGTCTATCCAGACAGCTTCCTCAGGGCAGTTGTCTGTGGCTGACACGCCCACCTGATATAGACGTGGTGGGCGTGGATGGTGCCGTTCCAGTGGCGTCAGACGACATCACTGGCGGTGTCCCCAGATATGACCCGGGTCTAGGTCATGTCTGGGGCATCCTTCGAACGACTCTGTCCTAGTTGTTAGACAGCTGGAACCTGAGTCCTCCTCGTCTGTTGATGGCCGGGCGCATTGATCTCTCATATACATTCTAAGTTCTAAAAACGTGAGTCCAGTTGTTTTTTTGCCTCACTTTTTTTTAATTTTGAATTGTTGAATCTTAATTTACTTGAAATAAGATTGCTATTGATGTTTGTACTTAATCCAAGGCAAGACACTGTGGGTAAATAGGGAAAAATGTACGTTTTGTGATACAAATGTGAAACTTTTACTGTAGATTTCTGGAAGGAAAAAAGGTATTGCAACTTTTTGTCATTTAATATTTTCATATCAAATTTAAATACATTTTATGCATAAAAATGGCAAAATTGCTTATATGCTCCAACAAAATCCAAATAATGGACAGAGCCAGGTTTAAATGTATGGTTTTATTTTGCTGAAACATTAGTTGCAAAGATTGGCTCTGAGGGAGTTTTGGATAAGTTGTTGAGTTTTTGAATAAGCTATCATTATTATTAGTGAAAAAATCAAAAAGTCAACTTTTTGAAGTTTCAAAAGTCAATAAATGAGGCTAGGATTTAGACTTTGGAAAGTCTTCAGAATGGCCATTGAAGTTACAGTCTCCCATATAGTTCTATGGAGAAACTTTATTATAAGATTAGGTCATTTATTTGTGTCCAGAAGAGAGTTTAGTTGTTTCGTAGAGCAAACTGGCCCAAAACCTGGACATGTAAAAGAAAATAGTTTTGTCTGCAGTGTCCGCCCCTTAAGCACGTACAACTTACACAGATGTCTCGAAAGTAGTTTCTCGAAAGTAGTTCCTCAAACGAAGGGCAAATTTACTTATTCATCTAAGATCCTCATTAGCAGATATACAGTCATGGACCAAAGTGTTGGCACCCCTGAACTTTTTACAATAAATTAAGTATTTCTCCCAGAAAGTTAGTGCAATTACACATATTCTGGTGCAGATCTGTTCATTTCCTTTGTGTGTTTCAAAAGCGACAAAAACAACGAATTGGACATAATTTCACACAAAACTCAAAAAAACATTTTTTTATTAACATTGTTTCCAGCCTTTGATGCTTGTTTAACCCTGGCAAGTAATTGGTGTAGCAGGTGTGACAGGTGTGGGCAATGTCTTCTAAAATCATATCTGGACTTGGGGCTGGGCCATATGATGATAATAATGGAATCGTGATCTGGTCTCCGACGATCTGCTTTTTTTTGTAACATCGTCGTATTGTGATTCAGTGGTTTTTATGTTTAACTCAAATACTGATCTCCCCTCACTGCTTCTACTGTCAGGATTAAACCAGAACTAAACCTAGGGTAATCTAGGTCTAAATCAAGTCTAAAATCGGACCATATCACAGACCGAATGTGGATTAAACCAAGACTAAAAACTGAAATCAAGGTCTAAACCAGGACCAAAGTAAAAAGGACTAAACCAGGGACAGAATGAAACAATGATTACCCTGGGACTAAACCAGGACTAAACCAGGTCCAAACCCAAGGGTTCAATCAGAAATAAATCAATTTTGAAAAGGTGCCCCTTTTTGAGTTTTGTGTGAAATTATTGTTTGTGCTTGTTGTTGTACGTGTTTTAACTGAAATTGTAAAAGTTATCTATTGTATTGCTATAAAACAGGGCACTCATGAAAAAAAAGAGTCTTGTACTCTCATTGGCCCTCCCTGTATAAAGATAAATAATGTCTAGATTTCTTTTTGCAGTATTAAAAATGTAAGAGATGAGTTTGGACCATGAACAATTAATGTTAGTGCTTCCTTTTCCATTTGTCCAATCGGGTACAGGGCCTTTAACGTTAAAAGCTATATTTATGAAGATACTTTATGTACTGATGTTTTTAGAGGTATACTACAGTACACTATTCGAGTCAAAACAGGTTGAAAATCCTTAAAAGTGTAATTTCCCTTGACCAATCCTGAAGCCGCCCGTTTAAAGGCATTTCCAAGAGCCATTTTCACTGTGTGTCCCAAACCTACAAAAGCTTGTGATCTCATAAATTCACACCTTTCAAAGCCACATTTTCATCCTTTTGAGTGGAAGAGTGGCCTTTTTGAAGTGTTTTTTTTTCTGGCTGTAACCTTTGCTGTCTGCCTGCCGTTGCCCTCTCTTCACAGGATACCCGGACCACATGGTGTTTTCGGAGTTTAGGCGGCGCTTTGATGTCCTGGCTCCGCACCTGACCAAAAAACACGGCAGGCACTACATTGTGACGGATGAGAAGAGGGTGAGTGCGAGGGCTGAAAGGGGGCACCGGGGTTTTGTGATTTTAGTTTCTTTCTGGAGGCTGGAGTTGAAACTGGATGAAGAATAAATGTTTTCAGAGACTTCGATTTGGGCCGACGACTGCTTATGGGAAGTGTTTTTACTTGGGAAGACTGGATTTGGAATTGATGATCAAATACAAGTGTCATATACAGTTCAGAAAAGGTTTGTAGAGGTCTAAACTGCAGGGTTATAAGGTTTTATACACAGTAATTCCCATGAGAGACATTTTGTTGTACAGAGGATGTTTACAGTACCTAAATACAGGGTCCTGGAAAACCTGGAAAAGGCACGGGATTTCCACATTCCAGTCTTCTCACGTACTCTTTAGAGACGCACTGATCCAGCTTTTTTGCTTCCGATATCGAAGCTTGGGGTATAACGGGAGATTTTCTCAAAAGTAGATTTGTGATGATATTTGTTGTTTATGTAATGAAACTGTTTTGTAGTGAGTGAAAAAGTGACTGGTCCATTAATATAAAGTGATGTTTTATCAGTGACTCTGTGACAGTGTTTCTCAAACTAAAATACAAACCTTCAACAGTGGACAATATTATTTCAGCACTTCAGGTGTGACTCATAAGCCAGATTCACACATGTGCCCTCAGCCGGACAATGTCAGGATAAAGGCAGGATAAAGGCAGGGTTTCATTCCAAATATCCTGACATTACCAGGAGAATGTCCTGCTAAGGGTGCATGTGTGAATCTGGCCTTGATTGGTTGAAGCCAGCCTTAGCCTTTCTGCTGCTGACTGCAGTATTTTGCTCAGTGATCAACAGTAGTGTTGTGGGTAGTAAAACTTTTTAACTTCTTAAAACTGTAATGACTGGATTCTCCATGTTCAGAGCTTTACAATGACAGCATGTCCATATTCACTTAGATTAAGCTGGTGAAAGTATCCCTTCAGTATCGGATATTGGAAATCAATATCCCATCTATTTGTCCCAGTATCGGCTCCGATATCTGATCGGTGCATCTCTAATACTCTTCACTGTCAGCTGGAACTTTCTAAAACACATATCACTGTCTGGCCATGTGGTGCACACAGAACAATCTCTCTCTAAATGTGGAGAAGACAAAAGAGATTGTTGTGGACTTTCGAATCAGCGTCTCTACTTTCTCCGCAAGTTGAGACTCGCACCCATCACACAGTCTCTTCAGGGTGATGCCTTCAGGGAGGAGATTGCGGAATCTACGGGTCAGTTCCAGTCGACTGAGGAACACAGGGCCATCGGGAAGCTGAACTCGCTGCCCTCCCTCCCTCCCCTCTTCCCCCTCCCCCCTCCCTCTCCCTCTTCCCCCTCCCCCCGCTCCACAATCAAGAATGACAGAAACATAATTTCGAACCATTCACATGGTTTTGACAAATAAAAAATCTTGAATCTTGAATCACAAATGTGATTGCAGTCCTGTTTCTTGAAAAATCTGGACATTTTTAAAGAATTGTGTACCTCTTCTTTACTCATTCAAGACTTACGTGTATATGAGCTACAATGAGTGTACTAGCTCATACAAACGGGCATGTTCTCCAGTGCATCCACATTCTGAATGTGAACATTACAGCTTGTACAGGAGACCAGAGCTGGGATTACAGCATTGGACACATAAATGAACATACAACAGCAGCAGCTGCACAGGAACTCGACTCACACCACAATTTACAAGCTTTTCACTTGTACCAGAGTGTTTGGGACCTTCAGTAAAATCGTCATAGAGTCAAACAGTTAGTTTTTGCAGGCTCCTCCTTTTATAATTGCTCCAGAGGTGTGCTGCGGTAAAAGGTCCTAAAAGGCCAGGCTAAGGTTAAGGTGAACATTATTACAGGCCTGTGCACATGTGGAACTTACAGGCAGCATATTGGCCCCGCCCAGAACGCTTACTCTGCTGCCCATACAGGTCTCTGTCATCAGAAAGGTCACTGTGATATAATGTCCAAGATATTATATCCACTCATGTAAAAGTTAGGGAATACATGTCTTTGACGGAGACACACCAGTGAGGGAGTGTCTGCGTGGGTGGGCCCATGCCAAGCGCCGAAACATGGCCCTGATCTAAAGTTTACCCATTATGTATCTTGAAACAAACACCATGTTTTTCCTGTATTTCAGCTGAAGTTATTTTTCTTTGCATCTGAACATTTTCTCTGCAGTTGTTGCTGATCATATAAACTTTAGATCAGGGTCATTTGGGTAGTTTTTGTTGTCAGTAGGATTTGCAAACGGTAAAACACCGTTAGTTGACAATAAATGCCTTCACACAACCACTAACCATGAGAAGAAAAAAAGTGTTTATTGGCCAAAAATCAAATATTCTGCCTTGTTATGTAAACTTTTGAGCACAACTGTGTTTAAACATTTCTGGAGGTCAGTGCTATACGGGCACAGTAGCACCAAATCATACATTGGGTGGCTACAAAGATAATTTCCAACCAAACTTTCAGATTTCCACTCATTTAACTGTCCAGAGGAGTCATCAATATAGATATTAAACAGTAATGGAGACAAGGTTCCAGCCTGACGAAGCCCCTTTATGAGCCTAAACACGTCAGAGATGGAGTCTGTGTTGTTTATTCCTTGTGTATAAAATGCCGCTCTTCCAGGCAGTTGAAAAAGCCTGCCCCTCCTGTTCTTAAGTGCCTTATCTCTGAGCAGGTTTAATTAGCTTGCTCCTCATTTAGAGACATTTAAAAGGCTCTGTCTCCCACCTCTCCAGAAATAACCCCCGCTTTGAAAACCTCCTATATTTTTTAATATACTCTGCTCCTCTTTTCTCCCTAATCACCTGCGCCTTTGTTCTGCTCTGGGCTGTCTCCTATAATTAATTATAAGGGTAGCATACGGCCATTGTAACCATTAATTACCGCCACTGAAAGGAAAAAAAACAAGAAACGACTCCTTCTTGCGGTTGTTAATGACATTTTGCCGTTTTCTCCTCATTATTTTTGGAGCTTTTGTGTTTTAGTCTCAGTTTAGGACGGCCCCAAAAGAGTAATTAATGGTTCTCTGGAGTACAGTGACTCCGCAGTGCTGCAAGTGGGCGTGTGCTACAAAAACATAGGCTCATCTGTTGCTCAACAAGAGGTTTTAAATGAATAACAGGACTGAGGCGTGAGGTTTCTGCTTTGTCAACAAGATGATTCTCAATCGAGGTGAAATTATTCCGGAAATGCAATGTTCCATGCAGCTTTTGTTATTTGTTCTTTGCCGCTTTTGCTTAATGTTGATTGCAATCCCACAATGCTTCACTTGTAGTTCTATTACTAGACTTTAATCAGTTTTCGCCAAACCCCGCCCCCCCCCAAACCGTCATTGTCCAATCATGCATACTAGCAGCTATGAACTATGAAAGCAGTAGCCAACGAGCTTCAGGCAAAATGGTGAAGCGAGTTGTGTTGTTTCCCTTCCTCAAGCCAAAAACACAACAAGAGCGGTGCTTGCTAGCTCATTAGCATCGGTAAAACTAGTTTAATATTATTTAAACACTGCGCAGTGTTACATGTGCTGTTATTGTTAGACATCGTCACAATGAAGCTGCACCTGTTGATGGGAAATAGAGGAACAAATATTCTTAAGTGCCTTCGTGTTCTGCCATCATAGGTAACGGTCCGCCGCTGCCCCGGACGTCTCATGTTCAATCTGGGACTGCACTGACCTCACCTGGGCAGCACAGAGGACTGTGTGGTCCCAGGTCGTAAGGGGGTTGTAACTTCTCTGGCCTTTTCCATTGGAGCAGAAATCCTAAAGAAATGCTCTTGTTGCTTAGTCTCCAATATTTGGGGAAAACTCCAGCTCATCATTTTTCACCATCAGCTACTTATGAAGTTGTATTGGTTTTGTGGACGCTATGGAACCAGCCATGTAGGTTAACTGGAAAAACTGAGCATTGACCGCCATCTACTGGACTAGACTTGTTGCTGGTGAGCTGTATGTTTTATTTTCTGCAGATGGTTGCCTTGACGACTAAAGCTCACTACGCCATGATCGTAATTGACCTTTTTTAATCTGGAGATTCGGTTAAAATTTGATTAATTGCCCAGCCCTAGATTCAAGTCAGGAGTGTGACCCGCTGGTGCACTCGGCTCCTGGAGGTTTAGCTAACTAGCTAGCTTAACGGTAATGCTCATATTTTAACAATGCAAGGCTAACGTAAGAAGAAAAATTTCCCAGCCGTAAAAGAGCATGAGCATGGTCCTCAAGGCTGTGCTGGTGCGTTTGAGGGACCGGTCACATTGCCTTAGCACCCGTCCAAGGGAGATGGATCCTTCTTCTAATTGGTTATCCTCGAGGTTTCCTCTTTTTTTGCATGTGGTTTTTTAGGGGTTTTTCCTTGCCGTAGAGGAAGGTCTAAGGATGGGGGATACTGTAAGATTGTTACTCTAACTGATTTACTTATTCACGGGACATTACATCTGGTTGAGACATTTAATTCGTGTGTGACTTATTTGATCATTATTGATGTCTGATATTGATTTGTTTTTGTCCATACCAACCTTTGAGATGACTTCTGTTATGATATTGGGCGTTACAAAAATAAATTGATCGATTGATTGATTGTTCAAATGTCCCTTTTGGATATATCCTTCCACTCCACTGCACTTCTCCTCACTATGACCAGCGTTGACACTAAAGGGGGCGGGGCATGGCCAAACTTCAATAGTTCCAGTAGGGCAGGATCATTTCGTTGACTTGGGGGGACATCCTGCAAGCATAGTTAGATTTTTTAAATGTTCAGGTTTTGGGCTGGTTTGCTCTCTTAACATAATGACCTTATCTTTACAATGAGGAGTGTAATTATCTGGGAACTATACAGGAAATGGTAACTTCAATGACCATTTTGTGTTGACAACATCTGCACTTTATCAGCTCCTTCAGACTCCAAACTTTCCAGTCCTGTAGTTAACAATATTTTTTTTTAAGTTTATGGGGATTTTTCAATATTTAATTGATTGGATTGATTTATTGAGTTTTGAATCCTAAAAACCAAGAGATAATTGGATTTTTTACAGATGTATTCACTAATAACTAGTGTATTCAAAACTAAAGATAACCAAACTCCCGACTGAACAAATCTTTGTAAGTCATACATCAACAAAATACAACTATGTATACAAATCTGGCACTATCAATTAGATTTAGTCACCAAAGATGTAGGCAATTTTGGGCATTTTTACACATAAAGGGCCTTATTTTGGTATCTAAACATGAAAACAGAAAACTTGCAAAGCATGTTCCCCTCATATTCATGTTGGTAATCAAACGTTTCAAATTGATATTCACCTGCAGCGTCTCTCCTTGATAAAGAAAATCATGTTTGGCTCCTCTCCGCTACTCTGGTGGCAGCCCAGGCAGAGGAGCTGGAGTGAGACTGAGGGGGATATAATTGGAGACATAATGGAAGTGATGGGGCTCTGACAGTCCACAGTCCTCAGCGTTGTAACCCCCTCCTCCTCCCGTCTCTGTCCCGACTCGGTGAGATGTGACGCTGTTGGCAGATCCCAGATGGGGCCCCTCCGTCGCTCCCGCCTCTGCCCGTGTCCCGCAGGAGAATCACTGTTTTAAAGGCTTTAAAGAGTGTCCCGGGCTGTAGTCTGTCAGGTGCAAAAATGAAAAGTGAAAAGAGAGACTCAGAACTTTGTCAAACTTTTCATACGGAGTTGGTTCTCGGGAAATATTTAGGTCTAAAAAGAAATTTGAGACCAGACACTGCAGGTGAAATTGGCAATTTCGAGATTTCTGTGTTTTTTGTCCCTAAACATCTTAGCTACAATGTTAAAGTAGAAGAAAGACCAGCCTTTACAATGGTTATTTTATGAAGTTTTGCCGAGCCGATAGAAGGAGATATGACGTCAAACACCAAATAGCATGGACAACTTTAAAACAGATGTGTGTCTGTCCGCCCTGTTGGTGGATAACTCTAAATGTGTGGACTGTAAGGACTGTAAGGCACTGGGGCATTGCAGTTATCATCCTGGAATGTCGGCCAGAACATCCCTAGAGCCAGAATGAAAATTCAGGTGGACTTGAGTTGACTAAACCCCACTGGAGACAATGATGAGGCCACCAGGCTGTGTTTCAACTTCTTGTATTGAACATCAGTAGCCTGAAGTGGCTACGAGAGCAAGCTAAACCTGAACACTGCAAAAACTCATTGTTGCCTGTGGTGTCTCCCGTTAAAGATTAAAATGTCAGGTAAAAGTCTGGAAACCGTAGATATTTTAGGATATCTTGGTGTTCCCTTTGCCTTTTTAAGTATTTTTGATCACATTTGTCTGCGTTCCAGGCTGTGGAAGAGCTGCTGGAGTCTCTGGAGCTGGAGAAGAGCACCTACCACATGGGGCTGAGTCGAGTGAGTACATTTTACTACAGAGGCTTTTTACTTTTGTTTTTCTGCTGTTAACAACGTACTGTGTTCAACTTCCTCATATTGTTTACCAACATGACGGTCTGTGACACAAAATAACAACTGAATTATCTAAAATATGGTATTTCCCACATGGTTATTGTTGAATATATGACCATTTAAACACACTACACTGCAAAAGTCATGTAGAATATTTGAAATGAGTAGATTTTTTTGGAATTAGCTTGCCCTTGATTTGTGGACGGTGTTATGAAAACCTGTCAGTTTTTGGCGCTTAAATTAAGAAAAAACATCTGATCACACTTTTAATTGGATAATAAACCTAATTTACTTGAAATAACATGTTTTATATAATAATAAGTGCAAAAATATTAATTCCACTGGCAGATTTTCTATTTGGTGAGTCAGAATTACTCAAACTATGACCAAATACACTTAATTTGACTACTTTTAACTTGACTAGATTTTTTGCAGTTTATAGTTTTTGTTATTAATCAAAAATCAACAGAATTTTAATTAAAGCTAGACTATAGTAAAAGGTTCTTGTTTATTTTACCATTGTAATGCAATGAGTTAACATCGTTTTTATGCTTCTTTGGTGAATAAAAGTTGGAAACAAACACCAGGGAAAGGCTCGCGATCCACTAAAAGTCATTCCGCGACCCACTTTTGGGTCCCGACCCTCCAGTTGAGAATCCCTGGTTTAGCTCTAATCTCTAAAGTCTGGGAGATCACTGTTTTATATCATGTGGGGAAATGAAGAATAATTTCCTGTCTGTCCTTTTCTAATTCCCATCGACACTCGCCAAACTTCCTTTCCCTCTGTCTTCTACTCTGCGAGACAAAACTAGGGCCAATCTCATCTGGAAAGGCCTCTCTGATGGTTTTGTTAATTAAAACCGCGAATGTGTCTGGAGTAAAGAGCAGACGTCGCCTTGAGCTGTCAATTAGCCAAGGATCCTGGGTCTGTACGCACTCTAACCTTGGCACAGATCAGTCCAGAACCTTCCCATCCGTTAATAAGGCTAATAGCACATATTGGATCTGATTCTGGCCAATACAGCGGACACTGAGGGGCAGGGCAAGATTACGGACAACATGCGAGGGAAATGGAGACAAATGTTTGGTATGAAATAACAAATATGTAATTCAAAATCTACTGATATTTTTATGTGGTTTATATGTGGTTACTTTACTCAGTTTGTACCTGTGATAAATATTCATCAACGTTTTACACCAGTGAAGGGGCTAATTTATGACAAAAGTTGAAATTAACTTGAAATTTGTGTATCTAATTCTAAAATAAAATGCATAGGAAGAGGGAGAGCGCCAAGAAGCTTCCTGTATGTTTTGATCTGTCATGTTGCATGTTGTGGCTAATGCAAACAGATGTCAAACTGAATCTCAAATGGGTATTAAGCTGTCCTACAGGAGGGAATTACTACAGGGTATACTGCTACTGCTCAAAGCAACAACTGAAAACACAATAAAAGCTTTAATTTAATAGTTTACCTAAATGCTAACAAATGATTGGGAACGGTGAGAAGCTGCTCGGCTAACACAAGATGATAAATAGTCTACCTGACCCAAGGGTAATTTGGTTTAACCCTTCAGAGCTCCATATTGTCCACTCCGCCTCGTCCATGAAAAGATAATGGTTGCCCCCCAATAGCACTAACCGTCCTGTGTTTGGTGGTAGCATGAACCCATTGGTGCTCGATGGTTGCATGGCAACAGGAAACTTCTTTTGTAAGTCACGTCCTGTGCTCAAGGATCAATAATGAACAATACTAAGACTGTCATATAAGGGAAAACAAGGTAAAACATTTTGTTCAGCACAGTCTGATTGTGATGAATATGTTCTGATGAAAAGTCAGTCTGACCCAGAGCTCGCCAACCTTTTGTACCCCGTGAGCTACTTTTGTGTAACACAAATGGCAGGGAGCTACTTATCCTTCAAAGAAACACGTGTAACTGGCCCTATAGGAGCCAAGATCATCCTTCACATTAAAAGAAAATTATGTAGTTTTGCTTTAAACTTTTATACGTTTAATCTTTGGAGAACACTTTGTTTTGTTCAGAACAAAAAAATGCATCTAAAATATGACTTATCAAGCTTATGTATGTATGTATGGCGAGCTACTTGAAAGGTCTGGTGAACTACCGGTAGCTCCAGAGCTGCTGGTTGGAGATCACAGGTCTAAAGTGCACAAGTCTAACCGCTCTTATGCACTTAGTTATATTAGTATATTAGGCTGCCCACATCACTCAGTAGGTCATAGAGGAGGAACCCAAGAGCCACCTGCAGTCCATTTAACCACAAGGCCGCAAATAAAAAGCATATTTCACATGTAGGCTGGGCTGCCACAGGTAAAGTCTTATTTGACAAACTGCTATTGCCTCTGGCAAGTGTAAAACACCATGTGACCCTTGGGTCAAAAAATGCCTGGACCTGCTGTAGAATACAGGTTTCAGCGAGACACAAAATGGCTTCATCAGCTAAATGTTTTGGAACTTGCCTTTCACCATAACAATTAACACGTAATGTGAATCTAATCACTGTCAAGGTATAATACAACTGTTTAAACATCACTAGCACCATGTCGTACATAAATATCATGAATAGCTCCGTGTCTAGAACAGTTATTATAAAGCATTTAACCTGTCCTTTGTCATTTTCTCTCACTTTCTCCAATTATTTATTTTAATTTGAGATGAGTTGTAAGTAATAGATTGAATTATGAATGGATTGATCCAGATGTTCAGCTTCTGAGCTCTTGTATGGCTTCATATTGTCAGTGTAGACTTCCTTTGCCCATAGAGACTGCACTGACATGTCTCTGCACAGATATGATGTATGTTTGCCCCTGCTCCTCTCTCTCCTCTCACTCTCTGTGACAAATGGCTCCCAGGGGCCCAGTGTGTCCCGGGACAGTCTCAGGGGAGCACAGTTTAGCCCTGGTTAAAGTCAGTGAGGAGGAAACTGGGCCACAGTCAGAGTGTGGTGTGTACAGCAGGTAACATACCTCAGAAATAACGTGGCTTTGCCGGACTTTGGACTGGGGTACAGGACCAGATATAATAACGTGGCTTAGCCGGACTTTGGACTGGGGAAAAGGACCAGATATAATAACGTGGCTTAGCCAGACTTTGGACTGGGGAAAAGGACCAGATATAATAACGCGGCTTAGCCGGACTTTGGACTGGGGAAAAGGACCAGATATAATAACGCGGCTTAGCTGGACTTTGGACTGGGGAAAAGGACCAGATATAATAACGCGGCTTAGCTGGACTTTGGACTGGGGAAAATATATGGTGAATGTGATGAGAGAGTGAGTTGGGGGTGGCTCAGATGGTAGAGCGAGTTATCTTATAGCAGTTTGCTCCCGCAGGTGTTGTTGTGTCCTTGGACACTTCTGCACCTTGCCTCTCTAGTGTTTGGGTACATTGGTGTATGTACATGGGAGTGCCTAATGTACCTGGTAAAGCCCTATAGAGATTGAGATCATTTACCATTCGTAGTTTAGCACCACAAAGTGTGGCATGAGTGAATAATGAAAGTGCCTTTTCATGTCCAGAAAAGCACTATATCAAAGCAATGTATTATTAGTATTTGTTATGTGTTAATGTGTGTGTTACCTTGTTTTCCCATTGTTAGATAAATGTATACACACATGACCAAAACCCCCCTATAATCAATTTACCTATAATCAATTTGACAAGAAAGTCCCTGAGTTCTGTGTGTTGCATGTTGTCTTGTTCTCTTCATGTTACTGTATAGGTTTCCCCCAAGTGCTCCAGTTTCCAATATTACAAAAAATAAAACGAGATATCGGTCCCAAATATCTGATACTGAACCGATAATATGGACCTGCTGTGTGTCATTTAAAGCTCTTAAGTTGTAGAATACTTTTTACACTCCGCAATACTACTTTTGATTGTCGCACAAAATACTGCAGTTAGCGGCAGTATGCTAAGACCAGCTTCAATCAATCACAGCTGGGAGAGAAGCTAAAGTAGTGACATATTATTGTCCACTGTTATATACTGTATCAGTGTTTGTATTTTAGCTTAAGAAGTCCTGACACAGAATTACTGATTAAACATATGTGCAGTACATGAATGATCCGATCACTTCATGTTTGAAGTCGTTAGTTTCGGGGATCGATAGAGACTCGTATCGTATTCGAAACAAAAAAGCTGGATCGGTGCATCTCTACAAGGTCGAGGGAAACCTTCCAATATTCATTAGAAGCAGCTTTAATCCTGGTTCATTAAAAAACAACACATTGTTAATGGTACTGACTGATACAAGTGGAAACCTTGGAATGGGCGATTTGGAGAACGCTAGAGGAGAGCAACAAAGCACACACCTGGAATGTTTTACATGCAGCTTTATTAAGTAAAGAAAGTATTATTATACTCATATTTATGATAATAAAGTATCCACACTTTCTGCTCTGATCACTGCCTCAACCTGGCAGAGCCCTTATGTGAGCAGCTCTTTTGTCTAGCTACAGTTTTAGCCACACAAATGGAAAAGAATCCTCCGCTTTATATTCCAGACAAGTTTTCACATTATAACATTCTGCATTAATATCATCGATTTCTACATTTAGTCTTAAACTCTCTTGAGATTCTGCGGACATTATCTAAAAGCATTAAAGAGACTTGGCGCTCCTCTGGACACATTGCTGAGCCCATTTGAGAGTCGTATCTCTCTTAATGGTGTTAATTCTTGGCTTTAGTCCGACTCCTTTCCCTTTCTGCACTTTTGTAAATTGCAGTTCGAGCGATGACATCTTGTGAAGGGCAAACCGTCACTCAAACTCGAGCACTTCTCTTCAGAGCTGCAGATTGTACGTCCCCAGACACATATTATCCAAATGGAAAAGCAGAATTATCCCGGCGGACAGACACGACTTTGATTTTTCTTATTATCCAAACTAAGCACTTATTCTGATTCAGGGAGTAGCAGTGTTCACACAGATGTAGGAGCGTGAGCACGGCAGTATCGGCAAAATCTGGGGAAAATTGTACATCTTGGCGCGGCGGTGGTGCAGTCGTCGGAGCATTAGCCAGGGAAGGTCGCCTGTTCAAGCCTCGTCTTCATTGTCCACTGTGGCTGGTTACGAGAGGAGCGTTAACCTGAAGTTTTTCGATACTTGGAGCAACGAAAAGGTTAACGCCCCCTTCTAGGTGACACCAGAGGCTGCGTCCACTGAGGTGAATGTGGAAACATCGGCTCAGATCTTCACATTTACATCTGAAAAATTATATTTTATGTGTTTTATATATTTGTCTGATATAAAAGAGAAGCAAATGGAGAGATTTGTTGCTGTAGAGAATTCACAGAGAGGACAGTTAATGTTTTAAAGTGAGTTAGCAGGAATTTGGCTGTTTGACTTAAATAGGTCAAAAACTAAGCAATATTGAAAACATAAGAAGCTACAAAATGAGTTATAAGGGCAAACTACTCCAACCTTGGATTTGATCAAATTAAGTCATTATGAACTGTTAAGCCGCTATGAAATACAGCTCGCATACAGTCACAAAGTGTAGGCTCGTACACGGCCACTGTTCAGCCCCAAGAGGAGCAGACTCTTCCCCGGCCTTTCGTGGCCAGTAGTTAACACGTACTGTATATAAATAGTGAGCTTGGTTAAACGTGCGGCCGAAAAGGTGTGCAGCAGAAAGAAAGTTTGGAGTGAGCGAGAAAGTTGTGAGAGACTGGCTGTTACTCTTTCTGCAATGAAAACGAGCGCTGCCGGGAGAGGCTTGTCAATGGTGCAGTCTCCACGCCCAGGTAGTTATATATGATAATGTTACTAAATCAGCGAAAATACCTCGACACAACCAACTTGTCTGCACTATGAGATTTTTTACAAATGTAGTGGAGTAGAAAGTATTATACACTGCTCAAAAAAATGAAGGGAACAGTTGGAGTTACATTGTGTTGCTTAAGTGTTCCCTTTATTTGTTTGTCAAATGTAGTGGAGTAAAAGCTTTATGTTTTCAACAAAAATACTACTCTGTAAAGTACAGATCCTCATAAACTCTACTTAAATGTAAATGTACTGCCCACCACTGTAGAAACCCATGAGTTGGATGGACAGAGTTTTAAAGACTGCTGTCATTCTGATGCTGGATGGAAGTAGCTCTGTCCCCATTCATCATCGGAGATAGAAGAAGCTCTTACAGACAGACTCATAAAACCTGATAATGCTTTCACTGGAAACTTACCAACAACCTGGCAACACATTTTAACTAAAGGTACGGTGT
>OMNZ01019651.1:0-14593 GCA_900303255.1 Lesueurigobius sanzi | reverse complement strand
TTAACTAAAGGTATGGTGTGTTCAGGTTCAGAGCTGCTGCGGGGAATGTGAGCGCTCTTCCTCGTTAGGTGAAAGGACCATGCTGAGTTATTGATCGGCTGCCTGTTTCTAAAAAGAAGGTCGGAGTATTTGAATTAATAAATCTACTTTGAGCCTTGGCTGCCCAATTTGGAGGATGTGAAATGTGAGCTGTATCTGGAGGGGCGACTGGTGGGGCAGGTCCCAACAGAGGGCCATTACAAACTTTTCAGCAAGTTTTGGAGTAAAAAAGGAGGTTGAAAAACAGCATTATGTATACAGTATATTATAAAGTGCTTTTCATACAAGAATGTAACCACAAAGCGCTTTGTAACTTGGAATAAATCCTCTTCACCCAAACCACTGACCCCCACAAGTATTCACCCATATACACAAAGAGAAAGTGGTATTTTATAAAACAAACAAACCAAAGATTAGCTTTTGAGACACAAACACCAAATGTAAATGCTCTGTTATGCTAATTGTTAGTAAGACTTTTTTTATCATCAGAATCCCCACTTTCCGAAGAATGAAAGATTGTGTACCTCACAAATGTTCCCAGAGTGCGACATGTTCCCAGTCGGGCTTGTGGAGACACTGGCATGCCTATGTAAACTCTTTGTCCACTTTTACTTAATGGACTCCCCGTCCAGAGTAAAGGTGAATTTAATATATTTTTTGAGAAAGGATACACACTATGTTTCCGAAGGTTTTCGCTCCCCAACCTTGACTTGAATGTAAACTTAAGTGACAATCAAGATGGCGGCCGCAACGGAGCGGGGTTTTACCACTGGTTTATCTTCTGTTTCAGCTGGAATTGTTCTTAAAACCACAAAAATAGGCTGCGCTAAAGACTTTTCTGTTTAATAAAGATGTCTTCGCTGCCTGGTGCGTCACATCTGTGTTTCTCTGACTGGTTGTTAGACCCGCCTCGAGTCTCGATTTGACTGCTGCCCTAACCGCGGACTCCCAGACTGTGTTCCTATGTAATACATGGAGGAAGCCTGACTCGTGTGCCAGGCTTCTGATGTTGGACCAGAGACTCTCAGCTGTGGTCCGGACTCTGCAAAGGCCAGAGCTCTTTTCACAGGAACGAAGGAGCCATGCTCAGCTCCTGAAAAACAACCCCACACCAGCCACCACCAACTGCACTTTTTACGAGTTATGTGACACATAGGCCACCTGCCGACATATTGGATAAATTCTTCAACAGCCAAAGCTCCTAACTGCTAATTTATCCTACCTTCCTCGTGTTTTACTGTCAGACAGAGCACAAAACACTGCAACATCTTAAAGCAGAAAAACAGTTTTAGCAAATATGCTAAAATGCTAACAAATTGTTAGCAAACGTGATTAGCTATGTTCGTCGTTTTGAACTTTTAGAAATATGATTTTGTTTGTGTCTGCCTACTTTAAGTCCATGGAAAGCTATCTGTTCTGCGTAGCCATGGATATCAGCTGCATTGTGTGAGGTGTCATGAACCAATCCCATGAAACTCTTTATATTGTTCTGATCTGAATGCTACATGAAGCCTGCAGGTTTGTATCTATGACCTCTGTAGAAACTGTAAACTCCTCACCATAGGGCGAGCAAATTCTTTTGGCAATAATACAGTAGTGTTACCCATATAAAACATAGAGCTACAATGGCCTCAAGATCTCAAAATGTGATCTGTAGCAAGATGTGTAAATGGCAGTAATCAAATTAAGAAAGGTTTTTGTAAAAATAGGCAAATTATTGTTAGCCTGGCTAGTTGCCCTAACTCCATATTCGCTATAGCAGGGGTAGGGAACCTATGGCTCGGGAGCCAGATGTGGCTCTTTTGATGACTGCATGTGGCTCTCAGATAAATCTTAGCTGGCATTTCTTAACACAATGAGTAATAGGGGTTACATTTCGGGTTCCGCTGAAGACGACCATGTTGTGTGTAACAATCCAGAGCAGAGCAAATTCATAAAATCCCATGTTGGTCATAAAATACTTCTTTTCCACGTCTGCATTGTCCAATCACAGTAAAAAAAAATGTTTTCCAACATGTGAAGACATAGATTTGTCCAGGAACAGTCCAAACACCTAAGGCTGCTTAGAGCACCGTTCACTTTAGGGCACATGCTTTTGTTTTGTATTATGTTTAGAATTGTGGACACAGGGGCATACCAATTGTATCCTTAAAAAACAGAGATCATAAATACTGCCAAATAACAAATATTTATTATTTCATAACTAAATGGTTACACCCCTAGTAAGAACTATTTTATTTAAATTCACACATTTTGTTGTATTCCGAGTGAAAACAAACTATGGCTCTCACGGAAATAAATGTTAATATATGTGCCTTTTTGGCTCTTTTAGCTAAAAAGGTCCCGACCCCTGCGCTATAGTCCGTCTGGTAGTGCTTCCATTGTCATTTCAGAGTGAACCAATGAGAGTGAGTGAGCGAGAGCCAAACAGGGTCATCTCACTTTAATTCTGAAGGGTACTATATTTTAATGTTGTTGACGTTTCATTGTCCAAATATACCACAAACCAAAGC
Source organism: Lesueurigobius sanzi (assembly GCA_900303255.1). NCBI lineage: Eukaryota > Metazoa > Chordata > Actinopteri > Gobiiformes > Gobiidae > Lesueurigobius > Lesueurigobius sanzi. The sequence goes on along the minus strand of OMNZ01019651.1, from coordinate 12,041 downwards.
GCTTCGTCCACCAGGAAAAATATATACATGAGCGTTTTGAGCACACTATCCCCTTCTTTCTTTCTTTCTTTCTTTCAAAACTCCACAGCCTCCTCCACTAAATCAAATGTTAAAGGGAGCAGTGAAGCACCCTCCTGTAGCCTTTTCATCCTCCTGCCTCTTGGCTCCTGTCTCTATGGGGTCAGTCCACTCAGTTAGGCCCATTCAGAGCCAATAAATTTAAAACACTCTCCTCCACTGTCTGTGCTTCTAGACGTGGAAATATATCATCTGCAAGAGAGCATTATTGTTTTGGCTGTTCCCTTCCTTCATAAAGTCATCTTAAATTAAGGGGAGACACTGCAGGCAAAACTTTTGGGTCACTTTGCTCCTTTAACATACAGTATTATACTTATGACCTACCTTTACCATGAGTGCAGTTATGGCACTGGTTCAGCGTTTCTCCACAGAGCTACATGGAAGATTGTCACTTCAACCACCATTTTCTCAATCTGCATTTGCTCCGACAGCCGGGGTGGGAAAGTTCACTGTTCAATTTCAATTTCAATTGATCAATATAATGTTTTCCCTCTTCACCTGCAGCTTCTCGCTCTAACTATAACTATAAGAGATTCAAGTCCATATTCTCTGATGAGTGAGTCTGTTTGTGTCCGTCTGATGTTGTGAAATATTACCTGTGTGTTCTGTAGGCGTTCTTCCGGGCTGGGACTCTCTCCAGGCTGGAGGAGCAGAGGGACCTTCAGACGAGGAGGAACATCTCTCTGTTTCAGGCGGCGTGTCGAGGATATCTGGCCCGTCAGGCTTTCAAGAAGAGGAAGGTAAGGAGCGCATGTAAATTAGGTGTGGGAACCTCTGAGAATCTCACTATTCAATACAAAAGACAACACATGTCTCATCATATGCCTATACTGAGGTAATCCATATGTTGCACATAATAGTTTGAAGTTTGAAGTTTAGTTTATTTAAAGGACAATGTGCAGTTACATTAAAAAGATGGCTGCACCAGATTTAGTACAATGCTACTTTCCATCCGTAGTCCCAATGAATAACCAACGATACATCATTATTTTTTAATGGACACATTTTTAAACTTTTTCAACATTGTTACTTCATAAACAGCAATATTTTTTATTTTATTTACATTGACACATTGAGTGCCACACTGTTTTTGGAATTTAGCCATAGAGTGCCAACAATTCAGACCGTTTTTGATGGTTTTTGTTCCACCATAGAGTATTCTATGTTATAGCTATGGACACATACTATGGCTCTTTTGAAAGGTGAGACGCTAAGCTCTCAGGGGCTGAAACCTTTTTTTTCTATGTGCCTCAGTTCCTGTGAAATCCCAAGATAAACAGAGGCCTTTTTCATCAAAAATCACTGTTTTTTTCTAGAAACTGAGATATGTCCTGTTTTATGAAATATGCGCCGTTTGGTGATATATTGTTATATTATTTTGTTGAAAGTGCTAGTGGTGCACACACGTATGTGCACGTGTGTGCGCTCAGAGATGTGCACGCGCTCAGCGACGTGACGTCATCGGCTGAGGCCGCTCTTTTGCAGGCCGCAGACCGATTCACTTGCAGCTGTTTGGAAGCATGCTCTGGAGTTTGTGTTACTTTGTGGACTTTTAGCCAACTTGGATTATATTAATGCCCATCGTTTGGTGATCTTTGCTCTATGGAGCTGCTGGCACAACTTGGCAACCCCAGACATCGCGGCGCTGGAGTTAGAAGGTGCGGTGTTGTGAGTACTCTTAGCTGCCGATGGCCTCAGCCATCACTGCTTTTACCTGTAGCTAGGCTATACCGGGTTTGTTTGTCTTCTTATACCTTGTAGAAACCAAGCCTGGCGGGGTCTACACTCGATGAACTGAACATTTATGTATGATTATTCATCACGCCGCTGAAGGCTTCAGCGCGTTGTTTTATAATGGAAATACACGCCAGCGTTTGTATTTCATCCATAACTAAGAGAATAAAGGCTGTTTTTAAAGCCAAATCTCCATTATTTGCCTGTTAGTTCTTCAGCCCTGCTGATATACAATTCTGCCCACTACCATAAAAGTGCATTGTAGCTTTATCTCCTTGGAAAAGACCGGTGACGTGTTACAAGTGTATGGTTGGACTTGGACAATGCAGCAATAACAACCTAATGCTACATTGTGATTAAATGTCCAGATCGTGACTTTTCACCAGTTTTTGATCGTCATTTATTCCAGTTCTGTTCATCACAGAGCTTCCAAAATCACACAAGGAGTGTTAGAGTGTCTCGTTTCATAATAATAATTAAAAAAACACAAATACGGAAATTTCCGTTCTTGGCACTCAACGCATGGGGGCGCTAAACAAGTTTTTTCGTTTTTAGCACTCAAAAGTTTTCATGTGAATTGTTCCTATTTATCTTAAATAATAAATAAATGATACCGACTGATACATTTCTATTCCCTAAAACCATAAACAAAGAACATTGATGGGCCGTGTGTCCTCACTCCCCATTTACGCTAACAACAGTATTCGAGAGAGAATCCACGAGGCAGCTCAGTCTCCTCCTCCAGAGCATGTTCCTAAAAAGGGCATAAAGGCTGGGAAGTCTGCCTTTAACAAGCCTCCATAGTTCTCCAGGGCCTGTCACAAACAAAAAGCAGCATGGTTACAAATAAGATACCTCCCTCAGTGTTGTCACAGTATGACTCTCTATAGCTTTAGACATTAATATTCTTTGCAGTCAGGCTTTTAAGTTGTTTTTGACATGTGTAAAGTCCCCATGGGATTCCATATTATAGAGTCCTTTCTGGAGTCGCCCTAGCCACTAGGGGGTGGTATTGCAGCGATGTCGGCCCCCACCATGGCGACCAGGTAGAGGGGCCGTCCCAGCCCATTGACTAGGGCCCATGGTCCTGTGTCTCTCTCTATCCCTCTCTCCCCCTCTTTCCATCTCCCGCTGGCCCTCTCCTTCCTTCCCTCTATCCCTCCCACTCTCTTTCTCTCTCTTTCCCACCATTCCTCTCTCTCCCTTCCCCTCTCTCACCCCCCCCCCTCTCCCTCTCTTCCTCCCTCTCTCTTCTCCTTCCCTCTCTTCTCTCCCTCCCTCCCTCTCGCTCCTCTCCCTCCCTCCCTCCCTCTCGCTCCTCTCCCTCCCTCCTCTGAGTTGATGGAGTGTCCCAGGCCGCTGTGCTGTGCTCCCTGTGGGCCAAACTGAGAGCTTTGTGAAGTAATGGTCCCGGAGCTGCTCCTGGTGCATTTACTATTTCCAACAATAAGAAACACAATCACCACAGAACCTAATGATCTGTTCATCCCTCACTGTTTTATTGCATTAGCTTCGTCCTTCATTTGACTCTTTATATTGATAAGAAAACATTGAGATGGGAAGGAGTGACTTCACAAACAAGAGGCATCAGAGAAGACTGGCCTATTCACCTTATTCAGGACTTGCAATGGGCGGCGCCATTATGTCTTTCAACTTCCAGTACACAGCGTAGCCATTTATCGCACATACTATTTCCATGAATATTTCTTTCGCTGCATACATCATCAGTGACATCAGCTAGAGGCAGGAAGTGAGCAAGAGAAATAAGATTAATCTAAAACTAGTTGTTATAAGTGTAAAACTACATGAGTGGGAAAAAGATGTGTTATCATTGATATCCTATGAAAAGATTAAAAGGGTATGTAAACTTAATGGGTATACATGTATAACTGTAGATGTATTGGCATCTGCTCCAACTGAAATCGAATTGGTGAACGCAGCCCATTGGAAGTAAGTGAAGGATGTGTGTGTGACATGGCAAAGTGACTGTGTAATACTTTGTGATTTGTCAAAACTCCAGGAACAACATTATTGCTGTGTCATGTTTGGTCGAACAAGGTTTACTCAGTTTGACACAGTCTGGACTCCTATTTTCTCAGCCAAACCAAGTCTACAAGGTGAAAAATACATTAGCAACTTCCATTTGTTCACTACAAGGAAAAAACGAATCCAATTCCAGGCTACACGAATTACCCGAACTGAGTGTTTACTCGGAGAGATGAGGCTGAGAGAGTCCTTGAGAAATGCCCTTCGAAAACCATTTCATTTGAGTTCAGAGTGAGCGGCGGCAGACGGATGTTAATAAAAGGCTGAATATAGGCTGGAGTATATGCACTTTATACATGAAGACTTCATCAACTGGAACTTTTAACTGGATATATTAATGTTCATCGTTTGATACATTAGTTGCAAAATTTGTTCAGAGGGGATTTCGGATCTTCTTTGGATTTTCAAGGACTAGTTATTAGTGAATAAATCTGTAAAAATGCAAATTTTGCCTTGATTTTTGGAGTTAAAACTAAATAAATCAGGCTAGGAATTACATTTTGAAAAATCCCTCAGAAAACTCTTCAAAATATTGGTAAGTACAAGACTGGGATGTTTGGTGTCTGTAGGTGCTACTAAAGTGGAGATTTTGTTGCAAGAGTAAAATAAAAATGTAATTTGGAGAAAAGAGCCTTTAAACTGTACTGTTTTGCTTCATTAAATAATGTAAATTCATCATTAGCATGATTCTAAGCGCCGCGGGACCAAGTTACTCGGCGAGTTTTCGCACGGACGCTACTGGGTGACGCATAGATTTGTAAAAGGGGGAGCCGCACATGAACAGGGATCATGGGGTTTCAAGACCAAGACCCTCCTAGAATTACCTCGTACCCTCCATAGGACCCCCCCATCCTCGAGCCGGGTCGCGGTGGGGGTTAGAGAAAAGAGCGACTCTAGTCCAGCATGTAGCAGCCGCCTCTCGCTTGCGTCACATGCACCTCCTTCCTCTTCCTCCACTAACCGGACTCTGTTTTGGTGATGTGTGGCAGATATCTGACAAATAAATGCTACGTGCATGTAGATCACTTCCTTTCTCCCTGTGACTCCGAGTCAGTGCATGTCAGTACTTTGGAGTCATGTTCAACTATTCTATATGTGTTCAACCATTGGCTGAGGCAACAGACTCTAAACACGGTGCATTTTATCCTTAGACACTAGGGCTGACGATTATAGAAAAAATAATAATCACCATTATTTTTGTCATTATTGAAATCACGATTATTCAAATGATTATTTGTTTGATGCTAACTTAGCACTTTTTCAACGTGACTTTACACACACTCCCGAGAAGGACCTGGCCCTAACCCTCCTCTTCCCAGTGTCGCCCTTCATAGTCTGCTCTGCCCCCTGTTGACAGCTGTGCCGAGGTTCTGAGCTCACTCTAGAGGTTCTGAGCTATTATATTGTGAAACTTGTACTAAGTGCATCCTACAGACATTACATTTCAATTGACTCTATCAAGACCTACTCTAACGCTGTCACTTTAGCTTCATGGGCCAAACAGTTTATTTAAAAAAGACATTTTGTGCACCTTTTGCAGCCAATTGATTACTGTGTGGAGTTTGCATGTTTCTCCCTGTATCTGGATGGGTTTCCTCCAGGTGCTCCGGGTTCCCCCATCTAGGGCTGCTGCAGTAACCGCAAAATTGTCATACCGCGATATTTAAAATTACACCGCATGTTAGATGTGATGAGGTATTATAATAATACTAAGAGTAATACATTTGCAAATTCTGTAGCATTGAATAATTAAAAACAGGGGATTTATTTTTGTTTTGGCATTTTGAGACATTTTGAGAATTACTATGAAGCGTGGGAACCTGGTAATCATGGGCAAAACAACAACTCTAGTAGCAACACAGAATGTAACATCGGCTGTTTTGGAGCATTTTGGATTCATACCAAATGAAAAAGGACACCCAGCGAATTTGGACTAAGCGATATGCAAAATCTGCGAAGCAAAGATTTCAGTGAAACGGGGAAATGCCTCAAATTTAAGGTGCCATTGATCCTCGCATCATCCAGCAACAGCGGCTAAACTGCCCCAGCTGACGCTGCCTTCAAGAGCAGCAGGTGGGCCTGAGGCTGGTGCTAGCCCACAGATATAGGCAGGTGGGCCTAGGGGTTGGTGCTAGCCGACAGATATAGGTAGCTGAGGCAGACAACGACTGAAAACGCCTCACTGCTTCAGTGACCCACTGAAGAGCCGTTCCGTTTAAGAGCGTGGAGGCGCCATCATTCAAATATGCTCAGGAATATCAATCCCGTTGGCTCCAAACTTCATTCATGCCTCGCACCGCTGACACTTTAGCAGAGGCTGCGTAGCGCGTTGAGTGAATCGTCCCTCGATGTACACAAACTCTCGGGCATTACATCTGACAACGGGGCGAACATCGTAGCTGCGGTGAGGAAGTTGAACTGGCCCTGGCTAAACTGTTTTGGACACAATCTCCATCTAGCAGTGACCAACGCTATGTCAGGCAAAAAGAGCGCACAGCTCGGGCTATAGGTGTATGTCACTCCTTGGCCAGTACCTTCTGTCAGAGCTGACTGAAGAGGAGGGATCTGGCTAAAGCACAACAGGAACTCCAACTCCATAGCTAAGTGTCTCTCGTTTACTTCGCTCACTACTTGCATCGCAAATACATGTCCTGTGTGTGTTGCTCACTTGGTTCAATAAGCAACATGCTCCATAAACCGTGTGACACCTGCGAACGTCTCCACCGGTCCAGTTATGTGACTCTAGCCAGACTAGGTTGATAATGTAATATTTACCTTGGTATGGGCAAAAATAAACTGAGAGGAAACGAGGCACAGCGCAGCTATGATGCATTTTTGTGTGTTTTTTTTTTATTCCTACCCCAAAATCTCTGTTTCCTGCTATATAATATAATCTAAACCTACTGCAGCAGCCCTACCCCCATCACCCCAAAACATCCACGTTAGGTAAAATATTCCTCCTGCCAGGTGATTCTGACCATAAGGGCGTTGTGCACACGGCTGCCCACTGCTCCTGACGGATTGCCTCGGCATTGAAGGATGGGTCAATTGCAGAGAATTAATTTCCCTACCCTGCCTTACCAAAGTAATCGTTAGTTGCAGTTGTGTTGTCAGAATTTCCACTGGTGAAATGCCACAAGATCTCATCAAACACCGTTATATGATAAATAAATCATTTTCTCTGGAGAATTTGCCTGAACTTGTTTTGACATACGCAGACTCTACATCCATAATCAGTCAGCCATTCATACCAGCCACATTACCCAAGCACTAAATCAATGAAAATATCTTCATTTCTGTGGGTTCGCTTTGGGAAAAATATTCCATGCTCTTTCGACTGGAGAGAGACACATTCAACGCGATCGACAAAGTCTCTATGGAGCAACGATACACAAAGCTTTGAACGCTCCTGTTTTCATTAGATTTGAAATTGGTTGCTTTGAGAAATATGTGAATGTCCTTCTCCCAGATGAGGACAGCAGTCAATATTCCTCTATCAATTATCTGGTGTTTTCATGAGAACTATCCAAGAAAAATCTACACAAGTTGAACCCTGGTTTGTTTTACTGGCAGCGTGTAATATTATTATCCTGCTGTATTTATCCAGCCACAGCACAAAATCTGCAGAATAAGAAACTACTGGGGCTGTTCACAAACCAATACTGATTTCCCAGATAACTAGTGGCCAGGGTCAAACCAATTCACCATACCACACTCTTAAGTACTCGCATCATAACCTGGCAAAACCCAGACTGTTAATTCAGTGGAAATAACATTAAGACTGCAATATCAATCTGGATTGGCTGACACATTTCTGACATACCAATTCTTCCCAGGCGTGAGTTTATAACGTTTTACAACTTTCTTGTAGCCTGGTGTGTTAGTGCTACTGTGATGGAACATATACAAAGTGAACATATACTTTCATTACTTTCATTTTTGTTTAAAGTATGCTCTATCGTTATCCATTCTTTTTCAATCAACCAATGAACGAGAGCAGTCTTAGTCAAAAACAGCAGTTTGTGGAAAACGGGCTAAGACAAAGCCCAAACAACTCTGTCTAGTGTGATCCTGTATCATCTGCTGAACTGTAAATGTTTTAATCAAAGACATATAGCCCAAGTTTCATCAGCCCAAAAGTAGTCGTCCTCCGCTCCATGACAGTGGTCTTTTTAGCTGCTTTTCTCTCAGCTTTCCTACCATGGCACAACAGCAGCGGGCTGTTTCCTATTGGTTGGTTTTCCCTCATGGATACAGATGGCATCTTTGGATGTATTTTCCAAAGTTACAGAGACTGTAAGGGCTGTGCCCGAATGTCCACACTATTTTCTTTTTTGCCATTTTCTAGGGGTGCCCGAATGTCCAGAGAGAAAAAAGTAGTGGACTTAAAATCTCCCATAATGCATCTCGAAAAGTAGTGTAAAGCGACTGGTCACTAGACGGGCCGATATGGACCACAATGCACTGCAAGCGTCTGACGTGAACAGCGCACAGCGTCCGGACTCAACACTGATGAATGAAACACTCCAAAACACGGCTTTAGTGGCGTGTTGTGGATTATTTATGAAGAAAACCCCCTTAAATATGACCCGCTACGAGGAAAAGGTGCTAACGTTAGCTGCTTACCTTTAGCTTGAGGTCGCTAGCTTCTCTTCTCTGGCAAAATGCAACAATCCAAGCTGTTTTCTTCATTATTGTAAAATCCACGTTGAGTAAAACTTATGTGACTAATATATATCCCCAAATAATAAAGTGTCTCTTGAATTGGGTCAGTCTTGGTCGCAGAAATCCATTATTTGCGGAGTTTTGCGCACTTTTTCAGCACTTGGAGTGCACTCGTCTTGTTTACATTTCAGACGTGATGCTCCCTAACTCTCCTTCGTAAATCACGTCACTGCGGCGCTTGGGTAACGTGATCAACGGCCAGGAGAAAGTAGTGAAGAGAAACGTGTCCAAATTGCCAATAAAATGAGCCCACTATATAGTCTACTGTATACAGTGCGGGACTATGTAGTGAATGAGTAGATAGGGAATAGTGTGGACATTCGGATACAGCCATAGACTTGAACAAAGGGATTCAACAGCCCAATTCACCATAAGGCTAACATTAGCTTCATGCTACATGCTAGCAGCTAGCTTCGAGTGCCGGTTTTCCACTTCTATGGGACAATCTGCTTAATTTTGTAATAAAAAACATGTTAAAACAATGATAAGGACCATATTCATCTGTGTGTGTTAAATATGCTTTTAGTCCTCCAGAAAAATAACAAGCTTTCATCCCCCTCGCTAGGCCACGCTCCCTAGTATGACGCTCTGCCAACTGTAGGTTTCCCCAGGAGTTTAGTGCACCACATCTTGCTCTACCACTGTGCTGTGGTTGTTTTGCATGTGGCTGGTACTGGAGAGGTGAAGAGTGGCAGGAATAGTAAATGGTCCAATAGGTCGTAATCGTCCTCTTTGGCAGGCTGTGAATTGATAAGTTTGGTAAAAATGTTTGATGCCCTCTTTGATCTTTGGTGGATCATGTCACTGGTAGACTGGTAAAAGTTCGCCCACCTTCTTCCCGGATGCCACTTTCAATGTCTCTCGCAGATCCCAAAGTCGATGGTGCACTTTTATCACCGACTTATGAATAGTGACGCCCTCTACCTGTCCTTCGCACACAGCACACTGCGGGCGCCAGCAGCTACACCTGTTTCCTCTCGGTGTCTTCAGGCTAGTGTTTAATTAAGCTCGGATAGTGCTCGGTCCCCTGTGCCCCTCTCCTCTCCTCCTGCATGTCAAACCAGTTCAGTGCAGACAGGAGCATGTCTTCAAAAGCTGCATCTCTCTTTCCCCCAAAGAGCCTCCATGTTTTTCTTGTATTTGATTTGAAACAAACCTCGGGAATGGTCGGATAGCATTAGCATATCTTTATAGCATTTTTTTTTTTTTACAAGGGAGGTCAAAAAGATCATATTTGAGAAGCGTAAAAAAGCTGAAGAGCGTCTGCTTTTATAAGTTTTTGTACAAGTTGTTTTTTTTCACGTATTGATGCTTTTGATCCAGTGCAGCACTCTGGCTTTTATTTGTTTTCTTATTATTTGTTTAAAGGTCATGTTTGTTAAGAATTACAATCAATGAAAGAGGGAGCAAGTGAATAAAAATGTTAGTTGTATTCAAATTTACATGTTTCTAAACAATCTTCACAGGGATGAAGTTTAACTTGAAGTTCACAAGGTCACTGTCACAGAAATCTCGTCTGCAAGTTCATGAAATTGATACTGAAGGTGGACAGAACCAATTTCGATCCACTAGAAGAGCCTGTAGGATTTGGCAACCCAGCAGGGGCCTCATTCTGCTTCATGTACATGTGGTAAAATGTGTGTTTTTATGTGAATTAATCGCATTATGTTTTCTGTCAAATCTGTGCACAAAGTGGATTTCCATGAATACAGGAGTTTGTAAAAGGGTGGTGGAACACATTTAGCAAAGATGCTAGTTCTGATTATTATAAAAGGCAATCATCTTGGCAGGGCAGGGGGCGCCGAGCTGGGATAATGGACGGGGAGGAAATGGAAATGAATGTGATTCTTGGTCTCATTCAGCTGTGAATTTTCCAGTTTTCTCAAATGTTTTGCTCTTAAAATGTACAATGGAAACTCCTCAAGATTTTTAGGGAAGACTAAAACAACAACTTTTCATGCAGTGAGAATTTAGTCTAGTTTTTCTTATTATATTATATATATTATTATATAATATTATATTTATTAACACATTGGTTTCATTGTCAAAATAAAAAAAAAAAACAAATTCAGTCTTTACAATGATTATCTTATCATGTATCCATTCACAAATATTGACATATGTGACAGTCACAGGAACCAGGGGCACGAGTCGCAGCAGGACATGCCAGCAAAAAGTTTTTTTTTGTTTTTTTTTTCCAAAATGAGTGATTTTTGTTTTTTTGCAGAATCTGTGAGTTGAGGTCACAGAGAAGCCTCTCCATGTTTCAGAGAACAGTATTGGTATCTTTAAAAGCATACATTACATGTTTGAAAATTGGGTGTATTTTCAGGATATTCATTAGGCGTTCATTTCCTACTGGACATTCACCTGTGATCATTTCTGACAGTATTCTCCTAGAAAAAAGCTTAAATGACTTACTTTGCATTGTTTTCATCCAAAGAATTCTCCCTTAGAAGACCCAATATGTCCCTTTCTGTCGTTGCCATGAGCTGATGTTTCTTTAGCGAGCTGCGGGAGCCTCTGAATCTCTGTGTGAGATCTTACCAGGGCAAGATGCCCCTGGTCCCACGAAGATCAGCACCATCCCCGCCCACACACTCACCCTCAGCACGTCACCCCAAAGCCTCCGAGACCACCTCTTGTGGGTGGAGTAAGGCTCTGGCACGCCCATTCAGGCTCTCTTTAAATTACAAAGTCACACCTACCGACAGGGCTGTCGACAGGGCGGGACAACCAGGCCAGTTGCCCCGGATCCCAGAACCACGGGGGGGTCCATGCACAAGCCCATTTTCAATTAAAAACAATGTTAAAATGGGGGCAAGGGGCCCATGTGAACCCTTCTGGTCACCGGCCCCAGCAAGTCGATCAACGACACTGCCCAAAGACACCAAACTTTCAGTTTTGTACTTAAAACTATATTTTCAGAGGGTAATAAAAGAAACATGCCTATTCACTAAACTATTCTAATCATTATCTTTCTACCTAATATATCAACAAAATATAGCCATGAATTTAAACTTGTCTCTATCCATTATTTCAATTTTCCCCCCGAAATAAAGGCAATTTTGGACACTTTTACTCATAAAACCTATAATGTTGGGAAACATGCAATACCTTTTCTTCTCATATTCATGTCACTAATACACAGCAATAGTGTCAAACTGATATCACTCAGTTTAAATGTTTTCCCTTGTCACCTGCAGCGTCTGGCCTTAAAGTCAAATCCCAACGCACATCTTTGTCAGACCCAAACAAGTGAAAACGCAGACTGAATAAACTACAAAACCTCGTCCCAACTCTCCGCAGAATTACAAATGGTGCGTCCCTCTCCCAGGTGCTTCAGCCTGACTCCCCTGCTCCGGCTGATTAACTGTGCAGCACTTCCGTTTGGTGCAGAAAAAGAAGAATAAAAGAGTGTGTATCTTCATAATGTGTGAAGGAGCTCTTCCCGCTGT
>OMNZ01019630.1:18235-36581 GCA_900303255.1 Lesueurigobius sanzi | reverse complement strand
AATGTATTTTATATTCATTTATATTTTTATATAACATAAAAAGTCACAACACAAAAGCAGTAAAACAGGAGAGCAATATATTGATCAAACATCACTTGGAAGTGGGAGAATGAAGGTGTTTGTCTGTTATCACTTATAGAAATGACTAAAACTAACAAACATTTTTGTCCAAAAGACTAAAACTAAGACTCAGCAGGAGCCAATACAACTCTACTGGAGAGAAAATTATTTTTGACAGAAAAAACAGACAATTTCCAAATGTTTTCCCTGATCACTAACTAACATAACTCTTTTCAATATTGCCTCCACTTTTGAACTCCTTTATGAGGGAAACAGATCTATATGTATGCGCCACATAGAAGACATCTACAATTTAGACAGTGGATTGTTGAAGTAATGACAGATTTTAATAATAAACTTCCACACTTTTTAAACGGATGGATTTTTAGATTATGTTGTGACATCACAAATATAACCTATAGGACACGTTTGCTGCTTTTGGAAATGACTGTTCTTGTTTTAGTGTCTAGTTAAAGTGTCTCAAGTCTGTGCGACCAAAATGATCTGTGCGCTACCAAATGAAAAAGTTAGTCTAGAGCCTTGTGGTAACCTTTGGTACTTTGGTCCCAGCTTCCAGGTCATTCACTAGGTCCCTGTGTGGTTCTGGGATTTTTGCTCACCGTTCTTGTGATTATTTTGACCCCACGGGGTGATTTGAGGAAGATTATCAGTATGTCTTCCATTTTCTAATGATTGCTCCCACAGTTGATTTCTTCACACCAAGCTGCTTACCTGTTGCAGATTCAGTCTTCCCAGCCTGGTGCAGGTCTACAATTTTGTTTCTGGTGTCCTTTGACAGCTCTTTGGTCTTGGCCATAGTGGAGTTCGGAGTGTGACTGTTTGAGGTTGTGGACAGGTGCCTTTTATACTGATAGCGAGTTCAAACTGGTGCCATTAATATAGGTAACGAGTGGAGGACAGAGGAGCCTCTTAAAGAAGAAGTTACAGCTCTGTGAGAGCCAGAAATCTTGCTTGTTTGTAGGTGACCAAATACTTATTTTCCACCATAATTTGCAAATAAATAAATAAATAATGTGATTTTCTGGATTTTTTTTTTCTCATTTTGTCTCTCATAGTTGAGGTCTACCTCTGATGAAAATTACAGGCCTCTCTGATCTTTTTAAGTAGGAGAACTTGCACAATTGGTGGCTGACTAAATACTTTTTCCCCCACTGTATTATATTGTACTGCTTTAGATTTTAAACTATGAGTAAAAGAACACTTAGGCAATACACTTTTGTCGTGATACAATGCGTACCATGATACCCTATATGATGGCCCTATATGATACGTGTACAGTAAGTTATAAACCAAATGTCATCTGACATTTACTATTGTTAAGATTGTGCATAAACACAGTAAAATATAGGTTTAACAAAGTGCTGTGTAACTGTCTGAAATAAGAAAATAATGGAAAAATGCTTCCAAACACTTTGCAGCCCATAAAGAGAGATCTAGGCAGTTAGATTATGCACTGTACAACACATGCATTTACATGTCACTGTGGCACAAGCTTTTTTTTATCTAACAAAAACTCTGGCAGGGAATGGGGTTGAAATGAGAAAAGGCCTGGCAGGAAAAGAGTGAGGCAGTAGTGATGATAATATAAAAGGGTTACATACCAAAATAACAAAAGAGAAAAACATTTCGGAACATTCAAACAAAAAAATACTGAGTGCGTACTGTAAGTGAAGGCGGTACAGTAGCACAGTGGTTAGCGCTTGTACTTCACAGCTAGAAGGTCCTGGGTTCGATCCCCGGGCCAGACAGGGTGTTTCTGTGTGGAGTTTGCATGTTCTCCCCGTGTCTGCGTCGGTGTCCTCCAGGTGCTCCGGTTTCCCCTACCAAGAAGAACATGTACAATAGATCAGGATGAATGAGAGTGTGTTTGTGACCAGGCAAATTTCCTCTTGTAAAATATTTATTTAAGCTTATATTTTTTAATCAATATTGCATTTCTAAAACTGCTCTACTTTTGATTGTAAGGTACACATGCTGCACTGAGGTGCTCGCTACTTTGTATGTGAACAAGCATTTTGTGTTACTAGCCCTGTTAATAGAAGTAGCCATAACAAGTCTTTCTTTCCTGTCGGCCATCTGAGTCACAGACTGCTGCTGCTGAGGTGTGACACACGACAATTGCCCTGCTCTGCTCTCTCTCTCTCTCTTTCTCACCCTCTACCTCCCTCTCCGTCTCTCTCTCTCTTCCCCCTTTTCTCTGTCATGTCTCTCGCCCCATTTTACTGTGTTCCTATCTTGGTTTGGGCCCAATAATTGTCTGCCTTCCTTCCTCTGGGTCTCTTCCTCTTCTTGCTCCTTCCTCCACTGGCTGGGCTGCTCGCTCTCCCCTCCTCCCTTCTTTCTCTCTCTCCTCTCTCTATCTTTCTCTCGCTCTCCTTGTGCTCTCTCTCTCTCTCTCCCCCCTCTTTCTCGCTCTCTCTCTCTCTCTCTCTCTCTCTCTCTCTCTCTCTCTCTCTCCCTCTCTGTCAGCCAGCCACAGCAGCAGCAGCAACAACAGCGCTAGTAGCTGACTGTAGCCAGCTTTCAGTCACTCCACACGCTGCAGTCTGCCCGTGTGTTTACAATGAGAGTGCCGGCTCGAAAGAAGGAGCCACACAGCTGAGGGAAGCCAGTGCCGCACGGAAAGAATATCCTTGGACTAACTCTGTAACTAGGGAGCCGGATACGTCTCAGAGCTCATTAAGTGGACAGAAGAAGATATAACATCCCCACGTTTCCCCAGGCTTATTATTTTCACTCTTTGGGGCACACTTGCTTGCCAGGACTGTGCGCAACACAACTGTAAGTAGACTACTTCCTTTCTATACCACAAATGTCTCACCTCTCAATCAGCACGCCACTTAAAAAAAAAAAAATGATGATGTCTGATCATTTGTTTGCCTGTCAACCTAAATGGCAAGTCCCGGCATCTGTAATGACTTAATTAGGGCAATTTGTGAAGCCCAGTTTGTTGCAACGGAGCGGGATATTCATGCAGACACGGCTGACCCCCCCGTGCCGTACATTTGTCCTTATTGGTGAATGTTTGCCAGATGTGTATGCGCAGTGAGTGCCAGAAGTGTCTCGGCGGCTGTTTGTTTGAAATGTCACTGGTGTAGCATGGAGATGAATGTCCTCTCCCCTCCAGGTATCCTCTGCAGCAACGCTATGGGACATTTCAAAAAGCAAAGTGGTCCTGTTGAAGCAGTCACTTTCGATCATGTGGGGCTGGTTGAGAATTGGAGAAAAGACATGCATTTTGAATTAAACATGGAAATGTCAATACCAGGTCCGTAATGGGGTGGAATTCAAAGGAGAGACAGCAGAGAATAGCAACAAACCATTGGGGATATAAATATAGTGGCCGGACTTTTGCTTTTGTTTTGTAACGCCAAGGACCAATTTGTCTTGTTGGTGAGTTTAGCATATTAGCAACAAAGTGTTTATGACTTTGGCTCCATCTCATAATGGTGCATTGCCCTCAGCCTTTCTGTTTGTTTGATTTTTTTTTTTTTTGACAAAGTTTAACACTCAAGTTATTCAATTAATCTTAATCAGTTTGAATATGACAACAACAATAGTTCATTTTGAAAAAAAAAACATCGAAATTAAGGATTTTCATATAAAGCTAGAGTTCTTAGGATCTGCTATCTAATAAATTGTGCATTTAGCAAATTTGCATTTAGAAACAGTTTTGCTGTGAGTCCTATTGAATCCACACTTGGAACCTGAATTAATGATGGGATTAATGACTCGTCTATGGGAGCCATTCATTAAAAAGAGCCATTCAAAAGGCTGACAAGATTGACAATGGCAATAAAGACTATTCTTTTTCTGTTTCTTTGGATTCCTGTGGGACCTTTTGACCCTTTTGGTAAGCATGACTGTTAAAAAGTGCCATTATCATTAAAAGCAGCTATAAATTCTATGCTCAATATTTTTCTATGCAAAAAGCTTTTTGCCTGCTGCTGTTCTTTTGAGTTCATTCTTGAATTTGTTCAGGGTCGATCTGTGTAAAAATGAGTGAAAACGCAAAGATCTAGCTCTTTTCACAGTTGAGAACCAGTTCGAACCAATCACATGAAGGAGCTGTTCAAAAGGGCTTATTCAGTCATGAATGTTACATCACTAACCTCAATGTCGTGTGCCATACAAGTCCTACCTATTGCAATTTGGGACAGTTCAGCAGGAAGCATAAGGGCCATCAGAGCTTGGTTCGAGTGGCACATTTGGCCCCTGCTGTAATGATGTTGTACCGTGAGATTATTCCATCCTGTGCAGATAAAGCAACTCAAGATAACGCTGCAAGTACATTTGCAAAAATATTGCCGAACTTATCACGAGACCAACATGCAGAGTGCACAAAGCTGATACCAAGGGCATATCAGTGCAGTGTGAGAGAGTGAAGAATGAACAGGCACAGACAGATAGCACAGGTTGGCGATAGACAGTGCGAGTGTGTGTGTGTGTGTCGTGCTGTCACCCCGGGTGTGCAGATAATCAATAGATGTACAGCTCCACTCCAACCGTTTACCTCCGCCAAGTGATGACCAGGCCTGGCCCCATCAGAGCTCCCTCAGTCCAGTCCCTGGGATTGCCTACAGCTCTCCACAGGCTTCTTCAACCTCCCCTCACCGCTGATCTCACGTCAGGATTCTCATGTTTCACCAGCACTTAAATGTTTACCAAGTGAAGGTGTTGTAAAAATGGATCCATCATTTCTGGTTTTGATCGAGGAAATGAAATTAATATATCTTACATTTGTCTATAACACCAAGTAGCAGTAGTGGTTTGTTTGGACAATGTACTGTAGATAGATAGATTCTTGTGTCTTTATAGATGACATATTGTGGATTATAAATCTGCTTTGGGGCACCTCAGTATTGATATTTTATGTTTTATACCTTGAAGAACGAAGGACTTAGTTTGTTGGTGGATTTCGATGGCCGTGCTACAATAGAAGTACGACTGTCGAACCTCTTTTTTTCATGCTAATGGCAAAATATCCCAAAATAGACACATCAAGAACACAAAAGTAGCAGTGGGATTTCTCTCTTAAACAGAAAATACAAGCTTCTATTTTCAGCGAATAGCCTGTTAACAAATCAATTTCGCCGTAATAAAAACAGTTTGTATGCAGGACTGCTAAAAACAGGGTCGAAGATGGAACTTTATAACATTCTTAAAAGAAGAAACTAAAATCCATATTGTGTTGGTTCTCAGTTGTACAGGAGTTGTCCATCGTAGGCAAAGATTCTTCAGTCTTAATCTGTAGTCTATAGTTGTAGTGTAAGAAGTTTAGATCTTTATCCAAAGATCTTCGTCAGCGAATGATGACTTGACACGCTCGTGGGTAAAATCATATTGTAACAGTTTTTAAATGCATATGTTATTACTGTAAATAGTCTCATTGATCTTGTAATGTATTAATTTATGTATTTGCAGTGAGCCCCAAAGAATTACCTATTATTCAAATACCCCACATGAAGTAATCAGCTGTTTCTTTACTGACCCCTTATGGCCAGAATTAGCATCTTCGTATTCAATCTGTCCTTTCTTAACCCATTCCAAGCCCGTTCCTCATGTAAATGGCCTCTCCCACCACTATTTTGACTCAGGAATCACCTGATGAACACCATACGTCAAAAGTTCCGGTCGGTTCACTCGTGGTGACATGGTGCATGAGTCGGGGGGGGGGTGCGAGCCGGCGCCAAGATGGATAGATGGTGGAGAGAGCGGGAGCGCGTGAGAGCGGAACAGAGCAAGAGCGTCATAATCAATCCTCCATGATCCTGGAAGAGCATCATTTGTCTTCTTTCTTTCTCCTGCTATTGCCTCTATCTTTCGCTCATTCCAACGTGCTGCAGCCACTTTGATCTCACGTAAAGAGGAGACGGTCTCAGGAGCTTCATTACTTTTAAAGCCTTCATCGTGAGGGGCCATAAAAAGATGCTAAGGAATGGATTTCTAAGACCATTTACCAGGCGCAGGGTGCGGGCCAGCGAGTAATGGCCACACAGGGATATGATGTTCCTCCATGGCCCGGGGCTGTGGGTTATCAGGCCAGACTGGGGCAGGCTCATGACGCGTTCGAATTAGGCATGTGATGTCTTACGTGAACAGGATAAAGCATGGCATACAGGGGGCGTTCACATGGAGGTTTAAGGCAGGCATGTTTCTTCAAAGACTAATATGGGAAAATTCTAAATGCATTTCTTTCTCGCATTGTTGCAACTACAACTGCAGATACATTTTTGTACTTGAAATATTTTTAAGTTTTCTTTTTTCAATATGTAATTCCATCCATCCATCTTCTTACGCTGATCCATTGCCGGGTCACGAGGGCAGCAGAAGTTCTCTAGCTCTCTTTGAAGATGTTAGCTAGATTAAATCATTCCTTAGTCAAGCCTGCAATTGAGAAATGTACTTTTTTGTACATTTTTGTCACGCGATAGAACTGCATACCCTCAATATTAGGCACTTACATTACACAAATGTTCCTCTGCTCTTGCATTGTACAATAGAATCTCCTTAAACTTGCTCACTCCTGGTTAGAGTCAGAATCACACTTAAATTGGCTCTTCTATTATACAGACCGAATATTGCTCCTGATCAGTTTAGGTGTTAAAATACAATTCCAATACCATTTCATTGAGTTTACTCGTTGGCTTTTGTCTCATTCTCAGTCAGTTAGACCATTAACTATTTTGTGTTTAGGTTGTATGTGAGAGCTGTTCAGATGAGGTGCTGGGGAAATACATTGATTGGAAGCGACAGGCAAAAAGGTCAGCAGACATGAGGTTTTTTTTTGTATCTGATACGAGGAGAGGGTAGTCTGGGGGGGGGGGGTGAAGGAGGAAGCTCGATAGGTCTAAAGTGGAGCCATAGAGCTAAACAATACAAGATAAGAATTCTAAAGGGTAGCCAACAACTCTATACCAAACTTCACATTTAGCATATATTTATTTTTAATATGCAATACTGACCTTCAACAACTACCAGGAAAATTGTTCAGGAGCAAAGGAAAACTCACTTCAGCTGAAATACAGGACTCTCAGACTAAATTGGACTCTTGGAAAAAAATGATGTTTGTTTCCAGATGCACACACACATATAAACTTTTGTTCAAGGACATTTGACTAGTTTCTAGTTGAAAAGTGTAAACAAACCGCTTTTTTCACAATAAATGGCTTCACGCAACCACTAACCATGAGTGAAGTAAAGGTTTTTGTGTCATCATTCATATTCTTCTCAAAAATGTAAAAAATGTGTCTCATATGCAGGTGCACACACACATACTATGTGTGCAACAACTGGGTATGGAAAAAATAAATATAGAAAGTATGAGTCCAAGGACGAGCACTCACAAAAGGTGGGTGCCTGTCTACAAAGGGATCAATCTTATTACATGGAGTAATGCACTGTTAAACTCAGGAACAAATATGCTATGGTTTAAACCAATGAAATAACAACTAAACAAAAGACAATGTTAAGTTATGCTACGTTACCACTGAATATATAAGCACAAGAGTTAAATATAATGATGAATAAGGGGTAGGCAATCATAAGCTATCTAGCTTCAGCCTACTCCTTTTGAGCCCTTGTAATGCAATGTTTTAACCCTGTAAGAATTAGAATGTAAACAGCTCAAATAAACAGCTCATCTTAATATGAGCCACAATAATAATAATTTTAAAAAAAAGCATAAGTTTTACAATGTAAACTTTTGGCCACAACATTAAATGTGTGCTAACTATTTATTCACTAGTAAATCAGAAGAAAAGTTGTGCATTCGGGCTGTGACAATATAATCAATTTACCCTATGTGTCGTTATGTTTTGCGGCACGATACGATACAGATACTTTTGATGACATCATGCATATTAATTAACATTGTGTATATTAGTGAGGCTGCAGTGCATATTAATGAGGGCAGCACTACACTTTTAAGCACATGGACCAAATACTGTCTCACCAATAAATGGCTGTTAATGATATGAATTAATGTTTTTATTCATTGTTTTAATTATTAAGTCAATGTAAAAGTAAAATGTACTCATGTTGGAAATGGCACTGTGGTGTCTTGTGTGTTTGGGGGACTGTGGCGCAAATGGTAGAGTGGGTAGTCTTGTAACCGGAGGGTCGGTGGTTGGACTCCCGCAGGTGCACACTGTCGTAGTGTCCTTGGGCAAGACCAACCTCGCCTCCAGTGTCTACGTATTCTGGTGTATGAAAGAGTGTGAATGAGAGTGGATTCTTAATGTAAAGTGCTTTGAGTGCCTAAAGAGGGTAAAATGACCATTTACCGTTTAAATGTAAGTGATTCCATTGAGAATAAAGAATCATCATTTTCAGCGAGTTAGTCAGTATAATTTATTTACTTATTTAAGATGAAGTGGATCAATGCAGATGAAAACAATGTAAATCATAATTATTTATTAAGTAAATATATTTAAAATGTTTGAAACGGAATATGTTTCTTTAAAAAATAGTGATTATTGTTGTGCAATGTATCGGCATATCGTGAGGTTATTGTTACTATGAGCCATGTATCAAATCATGAGGTATCCAGAGATTCCCAGCCTTATTGTGCAGTTGCCTTTGAAGACCCTTGTTAATTACTTTATTTTCTTAGATATAACATCACACAAGCATGAAGTATTAAATTACATTAAATTATTGAAACATAACCTGCGAGAGAAAGTCAATTACGCATGAAGCCTATGGTCCCAGATGTAATTATGTCGGAGATATGCTGGCTTTCATTAGTCCTCCTATGGATACTCAACTGCAATATTTTAAAATTAGAACATAGCCTTGTATCTCCTATCTTAATCACGTTAGTCACAGCTATAGTTTTTTCTTTACTTTACAAAGCTGAAAACAGATTTTGCCCGTTTAAACTGTACAAAATTAGTATTGACCAGAGAAGTGACTTGCACACATGTTATAAAATGGCCTGGGTGTCTTGAACAGCACAAGCTCTCCATAGCTCGCTGGACATAGCCATTGGACTCTGGTCGACCAAAAATTCACCACTGGCCCATCCGTCCATAGGAGTGGATCCCTTCCCAAAATTGTTCTCCTCGAGGTTTCCTAATTTTCAGTGTGTTGGTTAGATAATTGCAAAAACAAAACAAAAAATGAAATGCATGCACTTTCATTTGGTGCAAAAGCCTGCGCCCAAACAGTCATTGTCCAGTCATTCATGTAAACCAGGCCCAACAAGCTGCGGCTGGTGAAGCAATATGCTTTATACCGATCACTTCCCGAGGGGAAAATCCTATGTCATAGCTCAAAATCACAGGTTGTAGGTTGTACAGTGAGACAGGGTCAAAGATTTCAGACAGATATCAGTGTCTTATATTTTGGGAAGCTAGTCACAGAGTGCACCATCCTCTCGCTACGGCTATGATCTCTGTCAAGCGCGTCTTCAACGAAATACAGCGCCACCAGGATCACTGCAACATAGTCCATGCACGAACGGGACACATTTGTCTTATCTCTCTCTTTGGCGCATCACACAGTGGAGCTCACTGCCTTACATTTCCCACATCTTGCAATGTGACATCTAAGAACACATTGCCTCAATCCGTATCACTCCAAAAAGAATCACTGACTGGTTCTGGTATACTTCGGCGTTACGAAGCATAATGGGCAATTAATGGTAACTAAGGGGGGAGGGGCCATCTTCAGAATCTTGTATTAAATTTGACAAAGGTGTCGGTAGCACCTGCTGATAGCTTTACACAATACCGACAGCTAATTGACATTCTTCTCCAGCTCTGAAAGTCAACCTTGATTTCATTTTCAAAGTGAGAAAAAAAGCCTCGACTGCACTCTAACAGAGGAGCCTAGGCAGGAGAATGTTTTCTTGTTTTCTATGATGGCTATAGAAGTTTTGCATAAGGGTGAGGACTAAAATAACACAAAGGTTTTGAGCGCTCTTCTGGGCTGGAAGTGGCGATGTATGTAAGTTTGTGGATAATGTTGGCAGGCGCACTAGTCTGAGCATTTGTGCAGTGCGGTGGCTTTAATTAAGAGCTGCTCCTCCGCGCTCTGAAATATGTGCCATCACCTTTGTACCTGTTGTTAATTACCAGCTCTGTGTTTTAGCTTAGCTCAGAGCGCACTGTGTCCTTGGCCCACTCCAGCTTGCTACTCCCTGCATATAATTCAAAGCCGCAATATCAAACATGGTTTAGATGTTAGTCATGTATGAATAAAAGGATCTCTAAAAATCCTTTATACACAGTTAAATATACAGGCAACATACATGGCAGCTTTTTATTGTATTTTTATTTATTTATTGGCATTATACTCTTCTTAACATAAACATTCAGGCCCAGGCAGTGAATTGTACACATTCAATTATATTTGTAATGTACTTGTAATACTTTAAAAACAAACTGGAACAAAAAATGTTTTTTATTATCCTTTTCTGAAATATTTCATTATAAACCACTGTGTAATGGAGACACAATGATCGGTGGTGGTGATGGTGGTGGTACAGATCATGAATAAGCCTAAAACACATTTCATACCCGCTGCTACATGCTGCTTGAAGCTCACGTCTCCTCTGTTGCCCCAGGCTACAAGAGTACTATAGCAGCCTCACCAGGACAGTACAGCACCCCCTGTCAGTATAACATCAAAACATCTCAGTAACTAAAACATTGTTTATGCCTCACTGTGAAGGAAAAAAAAAACTGTTAACAGTTGTATTTACATTTCTTATTTTTGTTATTCTTTTCCTCAACTCGACTATCAGCGTGTGGTTGTACAAATTGATGGCCATCTTGCCAGTCGGAGTTTGTCTTCAGAGTGAACGGGTACTAACCTCCTGTTATTGATATGCTCAGACCTGCCTCTCGGTCTGTCTTACATGACCTAGTTGCGGTGAACCGACTTCACATCACGCCTGCAACAAACACAGTGAGGACGAGGAAGAGGAGACAATCTGCCACTGTGTCTGTGGACAAGTAAATGTAAAAAGTTAAAAGTTTTTAGGGATTAGAGAATTTAGGAACCAGTCTTTTATAAATAGGACCTCTAATTCAAAAAGCTAACAAAATACCCACTGTTTATTAGAGATGGGAATCGATAGGCAAAATTATTGATATCAATAAAATCTTATCGATTTGATTCTTTATGGATTCTCTTATCGAGGCCTGACTTGTCTGTGTGTTGTAGGAAAAGCAAGGAATGAATATGCTTTTGATAAAGTGTATCAAAAACAGAAACTACTTTATTTTTTCAAGAAAAATCATTTCTTTAAGTTCACCGGAATACTGTGGCTCATGATGGTACAAAAGTTAAGTTTTCAAAATACAATGTACTACTATAAATAAGTATCCAAGGATACTCTACATACAAACATAAACTTGCCGATGGGGAGCGAGGGCGCATCAGTCTGAAATGTGACCAGTCACACTGGACTCGGGCAGCACAACATCCGAGCAAAATGGTGAGTTTCGTTTTCTCTTTAGTTGAGATCAGGAAAAGCCACTCCGTGTTTCAGATAACAGTATTGATATCTTTAAAAGATACATTTTGTGTTTAAGGCGATTCAGTGGCGTGTGCCATTCATTTCCTACTGGACATTCACATGTGATCATGTCCGACAGTATTCTCGTAGTAAAAAGATTATATCACTTACTTTGTCTTGTCTTCATACAAAGAATTCTCCCTTAGAAGTCCCAATACGGCCCCTTCTGTCGTTGTCACAAGCCGCAGGAGCCTCCGAGCCTTTTGGGCGATTTCCCCAGGTAAGATGCTCCTGGTCCTGCGAACTGAGAACTACGTCATGACGCAACACACGCACTAGCTGCGCGTCCCAAAAGGGGAAAAAAAGAGTGTTTTCAGGGCTGGAGCATCGATAAGAGGGATCAATAATGAAGTGGACATACGGTTCCGATGCTTTTGCCGAACAGAACCGGGTCAACTTGTAGAACCGGTTCTCGATTCCCATTCCTACTGTTTATTTAATAGTGTGATGTGAAATTTTAGTTTTTCCTTTTTTTTTTTCCAAATTTTCTAAATGCACTTTGCATGTTACTTTTAATTAATTTTCATAACATCAAAATAGCCACTTTGTTGTACCAAAAAATTTGATTGATGAAATTAAAATAAATAAATTCAAAGTACATACTGTATACCTATTAACAAATATTTTGTCACTGCTTTCATTGTGGCTCAAGTGTAGTTTAATATTTACAGGAGCTCTTTACTCAGCAATTAACATTTAGCATTAAAGCTCCAAAGAACCGAACCAGAAGCTTTGAAGAGTCGCATGTGGATCTTAAGATCATGTTTTCCTACCTTCTAACATGGACATTTATATTGCCTTGTTTTACCTTATTACCTTAAAGTGCTTTAATACCTATGCAAAGCATGGAGGTAAAGCAGGTGAAGGGTCTTGCCCAAGAACCCAACAAAAGAATGCTGGATCAGTGCTTTGGGGTTAGCGGGCGCGGCGCAGTCTGGGACCAGCACAATGGCTGCTGAGTAGTTGACCTTGTCTCACACCAAGCAGATGCAGGTCCATTCTTAAACATACACATAGGCATGTAATCTTTCAGATATGCAGTCCTCATATAGCCTTCATGTGACACTTCACAAAATGTCGCGACCAAGTCAGTCTGGCCAGGTTGCCTATCTCTGCCATTTCAAATCCCCCCTGGAATGGGGGCCAATGAAAATGTAGCATTTCCAACGGCTTGATTGAGGCATGGTCTGATTGGTTGAAGCTTCACCCGGTAGCACACAGAGGCATGCGGGGGGAGCCCCAGGCAAACTCTTCACCACCCCTGGCACTTGTATTTTTCCTTCCTTACAGAGACATTATTTCAAATGAGAAAATATGAAATGTCAATGCTGAAGCACACAAAATAATGTTTTACATCTGTTTTTAAGCCCTATTTGTATATGTAGACTTTAAGCTTATTTGGCAGTGACATACCACATTTTCTGTACAGAATGTGCCTGTGCTGGGCCAAACATCAAACTGAAAACATCTTTATTTTGTATGTGTTAGAGCCCTCCTTCATATACAGTAGGTGTTTGAATCTATATGCTCCCTCGCTCAACGTCTGTACATTTTTCTCTTTTTCAGAGCAACTTCCTGGGCACGGCTACATTTTCCATAGGCGACCTCCTGAGGGCTAAAGATGAACGGCTAACCTTGAATCTCAGGTGAGTTCTTGCCTGTAAGAAACACATCCACCTACGCTCTATGGCTCCAATCCGCTAGTCTAACATTATCTCATCTTAACACTGTGCAATCTTTTAACACCAAGTCTGACATCAAAATGTTCAGAGCAGGGGGAGAGGGAATCTAAGCGCAGATGTTGCAACAGAAGCCTGGGCACATTACAGTAGCTGCCAGCAATGTTTGTTTCTTCTGTCTAATGTTAACATGTGGGAATACAGCTCTGTGATCCGTGTTTTGGCTTTTCTTACTATGCTGAATGTGGGTGGGAAGAATTGTCAGATCTAAAACTTAAAATGTAGTATTGGTTAAGTTTGTGTGGCATTTGGGCATATTTATTTGCGATAGAATGCAACAAGGGCTGAGATTAAGCCATTTTTCATCTGAAATCTGGCTTTTTGCGCTTGCTTGTGTGTACACTGGTGGGGGTAATGCTGCGTTCCATTTCTCCTCAGAACTTAGAGCTGGGAAAGCCATTTTTTTCTCCCCGAATAAGTGTATTTCAGCTAAGTTAGCTTTTGTTGTCTTTAGCCTGTGGTGGACGTTAGGATATTAGCATCACAGAGCAAACAGTACATTTTATAACCACGCAACTGCTGGCCAGAGATGTTACTTGAGTGTCTGAGTGCAAGTATTCCAAGAAAGGTGTACCATTTGACATTTACTTTTCATTTAAAAAATAACACAAAACATTTACAACTCTGACCTCTGAAGACAACTGGAACGCGACATAAGAATGGGAGACAGAGAAGCTGAAGAGGCTGATGGTTCTCCTGCAGCAGTAGAGGCAAATGAAGAGGGTTTTTTACCCGAAAAAACTTGTACAGTGATTGTTGAATGTTGCTGGCATTGACACTTTTGGTGGTGAGAGCGGCAGATGGAGAAGCTGAAGGGGCTGATTGTTCTCCTGCTGTGGTTGAGTCAAATGAATGTTGCACTGTTGTGAGCAGGATGTTTCATACTTCAGCCCTATAGATTTTCAAAAGACAATTAATATCTAATGGTGGAAAGCCAAAAAGACGGTGCCAATTGAGTACAGATAGTTTTACAATTGAAAAAGTACATTACTACATTATGCTATGTAAAACTGCATTGCAACCATTTATGTTCAAGGTTAGTGACATATTTGGGAAAAAATGTAATCTTTTCAACACTTTTTTTTAGAACCAAATATATTCAGACCAATAAGTGCTTTACATGTATGAGCATTTTTGTGTGTTTTTCTTAACTTAGAAGGCAAATTAGAATGGTATTATTCAGACGCCTGAGTATAGACATGGCAATTATAAATAATAAATGAGTAAAAGGTTATGATAAGGTCAAAACAGTGCTTTATTCAAAGGACATTGGGATGTCACGGTGTAATCAAAAGCACAGCCGCCAGCAAAGGACAAAAACACAAACTTATTTATTACTTTATGGAAAGTGATGGAAAAGGGGGAGGTCAGTCATTTTCTCAACTATTATATATTTCCATTTCACGGCGAAACATCAAAACATCAAGTCGCAGATAAGCTCCTCTCTGGAATATGATTAATGCTGCATCCATTTATGAAAGCTTGACATGATTGCCCAAAGTTACTTGCACATCTATAAATAGTCATCTGCCATGCTCCGACAGCCATGAAATGTTGTTTTCCTGCTCTGTTTACTAATTCTACACGGGCATATACAAAGGTGAGTGCCAGTAACATAAATGGCATTGTGAGGCGAAGTGGCTAATTTATTACTGATTGGCGTGTCTAGGAGTGCGTATTCCAATTAGATATTATTATAAATGTGCTGTGGTGTGTATCCCTCTCACTCTATAATTCAAGGTGTTTGCCTACTTTTTGTGTTGGTTAAATGTCTGAGAAGGACTGTTGATGCTTGTGGTGTGCATTTTTTGCACTCTGCATGTTACTGTTTTATTTACAAGCATACCATTTAGTTACAATTACAACAATTTAGTGTCCGTTACTTAGTTGTTCAATAGTGTAGTTTTAGGTTCAGTTGTTGCATTTAGCATAGACCATCTGTTAGCATTAGTTGTTCTGAATGTTAATTTACTGTTGCTGTTATTGCGCCAGCCCAGACTCCGCCCACACACTCTGCTCACCCCCCGCGCATCACCTCAAAGCCTCCAGCCACGCCCCTTTCGCAGCAATTTTAAAATTTTGGGTGTGGGTGGGTTTATTCTTATATATTTTGGATGGTTTTGTTTCCTCTTTAACAAAGTCATTAAATCATAAACTGGTTATTGAAACTTATTAATTCTGTTTCATGTTTGTATCAAGGCAGAGGAGTTGTGCGTCGACCGCCCAAAAACAGGAACATGCTAGTAAAAAATGTGTGAAGGGTTGCACATCAGTGTGTTTTATAAAGAAAACTGTCAAGACAGAAGTACTCACATGAATATTTTTATTTGGCTACAACATCAGAGAAACTCGTTTGAGGGAGCAGTATTCTCAAGAAATTGTCCCAAAGTGAAATGTTTTGGATTTATTCATTGAACACTATGGCACCAAATGGGCTGAATGATAATTACAGCTTAATATTTGTTGGGGGATAAACCATAGTTAAACTACCAACTGTAAGATGATTGGATCACCTCCTCCCTGGTCCACCTGGTAGAAGGCTATAAAAGTCAGTGCAACTGGCCTGACTGGAAGCGATCTGAGGAAGGCTTATGCCGAAACGCATTAGCGTTTCTCTGATGTTGTAGCCAAATAAAAAGATTTATGTGAGTACTTCTGTCGTGACAGTTTTCTGTTTAATGTTTATTTTTGGTTTCAGTTGGCTTGCTGCCTTGTTTGTCCCTATTATTGTGAGTGGGGTATTATGCTTTTTCTAGCATTTGGGGGTCATTTCAAATAACACATTTTTGGGGGTTTAGGAAATCATGTTTTTTTTTTTTTTTTAGTTTATTAATGTTTCACTTGGTTTAGTTGCAGTGCTATAGGCTCAGAGTGCTTTACATCAAGGAAACCACTCTCATTCATACACTAGTGTTACTGGAAGCAAGGTGGTTGAAGTGTCTTGCCCAAGTGTGCACCTGCAGGATTCGAACCACTAAGCCTCCGGTCACAAGATGACCCGCTACCATTTGCGCCACTGTCGCCCGGAGTGTCACATAACTTCTGTGGATTTTTTCCCATTTGCTGCTCTGCAATGGAGAGGTGAAGAGCGGTGGGATGTAGGAGATAGAAAATGGGACTGGTTATGAGCAAAAAAATAAGGTGGTTATGACACTTCAAATAGTTACCATGGCAGATGCAAAGATTACACAAACATGCATGGATGACTCAAAGCACTCAAAACTCCTGGCATTTTGAGCAGGAACAACAAATTACAAAAGGTTTGGTCTTCACTAAACAATAGCGGCAGAAAAGGTCACATTGTTGTTGAGATCGAGCTGGTTTGTAGGACAATGGGAGGAGATTTTGAGAAAATTGTGTTTAGATGATTAAATACGTGATGAACAAGCTAAATTGGATGTAATTTTGTTAACATAGCTGTGGCTCATGGAAGATTTGCCTGTCAGGTTTTATTTGGCCCTTTTCTGTAGATGTTGATGAATTCATTTGAACAATATTAGAAACTGGCAGAGAAACAAGTTAATCAGTAAACAAAAGCTTCTAATGAGAACACAGACTGGTGTCATAGCCCATCTGGGAAAACTTAATCACAATCAAATGCAATTTGCAGTTTGAATGGTCATAATTATCAAATCGCAAAAGCTGCAAAAAATGTCATACATGCATGATGTTCTTATTATTATTTTTTCAGTTCATATTTTAATCTTCTCGCAAACGTTAATGATCCTAGATGTGTTTTAAATGCACTGTGTGAAAATCACAGTTTGAGATTTTGTATGTTTTAAAAAAAAAGCAACAATCTTGATTTTTACTTAATTTGTTATTAGTTTGTTGTGTCATATACTTGCTATGGATCACTTTCGGTGATCCAGTTACTTCTCAAGTCTCACAAATGGATTGACCTGTGTCATGATGGAAAAGGGTCCTCCAGTATAGCACAGTGAGGAGTTTAAAATATTCAGCAATAGAAGTTGAATAAATAGAAGAGAGCATATGACACAAAAGTAGTTTTCATCTACAATTAGTTGCATAGTATTGAATCAAATCCAAAGGCTGCAAGTATTTATGTACTCGGCAAATACCTAAATTCCCATGTTACAAGTTAAACTGGTATATCTATTTAACCTGCTCCCAAACAATTCTCATTAGAGATGATAAAGCTTCTTCGATAAAAGGTGAAAGGTCCAGGTTTATATGAAAGGTTTATATGTATTTTGTTATGTATGTAAATTGCTGTATTGTTAAGGACTACAGATGGAAAATAGCATTATCTGGTGCAGCCATCTTTTTAATGTATCTGCACTGTCGTCCTTCAAATTAATAAACTAAACTAAACTAAAACACTTAGCAACAAGTGTTGCTAATACTGTATATACGTTTTAAGTGTAGTTTATTTTCTCAATTTCTCACACACATTATTATTATTATTATTATTTGGCCTTTTTAAAAGATTTGGAATCTCAGATTCCTTTTTCAGGAGTTCTGGCTCCAGAGGGGAATATTTTAGTGGAAGGAGCACCCAGAGGAAACATGCAGACCTTGTTGCTGTGAGGTAAGCACACTAACCGCTGTGCCACCATTGTGAAAAATTTACTCTGAATAAATCCTCTTTGAAACTGAAGGTCCATCCCATCACAGCTCCACCCACCTGGCATAAACCTGTGTATGCAACATGTAAAACCTACAAATGTGTAAAATGCTTGTAATTCAGCTGATCATATTTGATTGTGTTCCTTGGATATGTTAAAATGCACTCTGTGAATTGAGTCCAATTGCAAATGCATACTAAAAATGCCATTAGATAGTTAAGTAATTAAGGTCCTCCTTAATAAATTGTATTTCTAAGTGTACGCAACTGCTTGTGTGTTCTGATGTAACCAGCCAGGCAGTTTGCAGCTGCTCTAAGCACCTGCTCATAGTCAAGATGTTGTGATTTCTTTTGCCAGACTTCTTCTTTTTCATCTATGGCTATGTCTGAAAATATGGCCCTTTGGCTATC
>OMNZ01019630.1:0-18215 GCA_900303255.1 Lesueurigobius sanzi | reverse complement strand
GTCAGTCAGAATAATTGCATGTTGCACAACTGACTGTACAAGCTTTGATGAGATCAGACTCCTCTTTGCAGATTTTGAGTGCAGTTGTCTGTGCACACACAAAACATGCAATCATAATTTTGTTGTTTCGTTTCTCTGCTGGCATCCTCTTAGGTTTAGTTGTTTTATCCTTGAGTATAAAAAGATATGTCCTTTCCAGATTTCATGTATGTTTTTTATATATTACCATTGTTTGGCGCCATATGGGTATGAGGCTCCAACAAATTTCATGAATGTCTCTCCCTGCGCCTCACCCCCTTTCACCCTGAGCCTACAGGCCAAAAATACTGTACTGTAAAAACATGTAGTATGTATTGTCTGGCTGAAGAGGTACCTGCCAGTAAAATTCCAATCTGAAATTAAGAATTAACTACATGTAGCACTTGTTACATTTCTTCGCGTCCAGGTAAACCGTGGAAATTTTCTAGCCATGGAAAACGCATGGAAAATGTTTAAAAAATCTAAATAAAATATTTCCCCTTCTTTTACCTCTGTAGCTTACTCGCTTATGTATTTTTGATTTTAAAATATCAAAATCCTGGAAATTACCTCTAAAAGAATCCAGATTATTGCTGCGTGTATAGAAAGCATCAGTTGGTGGTCTAAGCTCAGCTATCTAACTTTTTAAATATTGATTATGTATAGTGTAAATTCCATTTTTATGTGATAAAATTAGGTATTTATCTAGTATGTAAGTTACCTGATAAAGATATTCCGCTCCTTTGTACTAGCCATGGCAATTAGCATGAATTTTGTTATTTCTAATGTGGCTGCACCTTTATCTGTAAAAACTGAAAATGAGAAACACTGCTTTACAAGGACGTGGTGTAATAGATTTAATGAGAATGTGT
This sequence comes from Lesueurigobius sanzi, assembly GCA_900303255.1. Lineage (NCBI taxonomy): Eukaryota > Metazoa > Chordata > Actinopteri > Gobiiformes > Gobiidae > Lesueurigobius > Lesueurigobius sanzi. Next base: position 17,325 of record OMNZ01019630.1, on the reverse strand, counting down.
GTGCACGTCATGGTGACTCTGCATTTTTTTTACTGTTCACTTTATTGTTTTTCTTCTGCATTTGACCCATTCTTCAGCCAGTCCCTCAAGGAAACGTCTTAGGAGCAGAGTGCAAAGCCTGAACTTTAACCAACAGATCTTGGGTGTACCGAAGTAGATTGGCCCACTGTGTATGTTTTCTGAACACTTTTAGGTGCCAGTTTGAAATGTCAACTGCAAAACTAGGTGATATCAAGTTTAGACCCTTGAATCAATTTCCAGCTCAGATGAAAGAATAATTTGATTTCAAAGCAAAACTACTTTATAAGACAATATCGTTCGCTGAACTTTAAAGCAGCTCTGCTTGTTTACCAGTCGCTTCATGGGCTAGCACCAAAGTATATCTCTGACATGTTATGTTAAGATGTGGCACAGGCCTCAACTCTGACCAAATCCAGACAGAAAGCAGTTCTTTTTAGGTGTGAACATGACACTGAAAGTATTATATCTGCTCTCTTCCTTTTTAATGTCATCAATTAATAATTATATTTATGTAATGGATTTCATTTGTTACCGTTTTATCATTCTGTGTAACACTTTGAATTGCTTTGTGCATGAGTTGACAAATAACCTTGCCTTGCCTCTATCTGACAATGGCTAATTTCAAACTACCGTTAATACATTTTTATCTTATTATATTGCAGTGATCCACAAATTCAAGAGCAAGCCATATCTTTTAAGCCAACTGCTCAACAGGGCGTTCTTTTACCCTGTGCGTGGATTAAGCCGATGCCCTTCTGTGAATCTCAGAGCTAATATAACTTTGACCGAGTTGAGTTCATAATGCAGATTTACTCCTGAGCTGAGCATATGTAGAGAAGCGATTGCTATTTGACCAGCGGCTGTGTGTCTTTGTGTGTTTCACTGGCTTCGGTAAAGTTCACAGTTAAAGTGCGCAGCCCACCTTAGAGCCCTCAGACCCAACAACTCCTCTACAAGGTCTGTCTGTTACGGCCTGCTTTATTTCCTGTGAGGCATGACTGAAAAATAATCATTTCTATATTGCCATTGTTAAAACTCACAAGCCGGTTTCCTTTTGTGCGCCCCTTGCTTTGCTCGGTGTCTCCTTGTATCTGTGCGAAATGTTCCTCTCTTTTGGCCACTCTTGGACTTCAAACCATTGCGAGCTTGTTGTTTGAGTTGCATTTGCGTGAGTTAAGATTCTCGTCACAAAGTTAAAGGCTTTTTACCCAATTCTGTCCAGCTTTCAAATTCTTCTCATCTGGATTCTTCTCAAGTAAAACAAACTAGATAGTACCTGCTCAAGTGGTGAAAAAAGCATGTGCAATTTTGTCTCTCAAACACTAAAAGGCCACAGCACGCACTCATTTATATAACAGAAATCTGTGGCCCCATGCATGAACCTGATATACCTCAAATACTTGAATACATTGCATTCATGAACACGTTGCATTGCTTTTAATCTCAATTTTGTCAGATTAACATTCATGTGGTATATCAGGTTCATGCATGGGGCCACAGAATTGCACAACTAATAATATAAGCAGTTTCTAATGATAAATAAGGGGCAACATGCTATAAAATTGCATGTACTCATTTTAAGTAGTTCTGTAAATCAGGGCCATAATGTCAGTTATTTTCACATAAGGCCAACAACAAGTTCCCTAACGCCGCATCAGTGCTACTTCAAGGTTTGCAATAGTTAAAAATGGTTCATAGCACCAGACAGAAAGTGCACAGGTGTCATTGTTGGGAAAATGTGAATAAAAAGGAATAGCATCGGTTGTAAAAATTGCCAAATCACCGGTGCTCCATGAAGGACGGTGTACTTAAAAGATGATGACAACAAGTGATTGGACAAGTTGTGCAGGATCTGTGTGATTTGGGACATATTTTTTTGAAGGTCGCTGACAGTGCCATGTTGTTGTCACGTTGAAGTTTTTTTTCTTTTTTTTTTTTTTACTTCAAATAAACCCACTTGAAGTTCTGAGGCACAATACTTACCTTGAGGCAGCAGGTGCTACATTGGTAGAAGGTTTGAAATGCACTCTATACAGCACAGAAAAGCCCTGAACTGCAATGGCTTTGATGTTAACAATTTTTATTACTCAAAAGACAGTCATAACTGGTTGAAAGAGAATTATGGATGTTTTCCTGTTCATATTTACTTTGGTCGAGATGGGGGGAAAATCCAGGCCAATAAATAGGTTTCCAGACATTGTTTTAAGAAGTCCACATATACATACATACAGTCTTTTAGATACTTCAATAAATTATCATCGTTCGTACATGATGCTTGGGATGGTTGATGAATCACAGTATATGAATTAGCAGCAACTGTGCAATCTGTTCCTTTGCGTCCACTAATTGTAATCCTTATGCCTCCATTGTTGCTTTTACTGCTGTTATTGTTATTAATGGAGCCTCTGTTTCAAATATAGGCCACAATGACAGAACTAATGCAATAAAGCTGCTCCTGCATGAACTAACCAACACTATGATGTTATGTCTTTGCCAAATTTGTGCACATGGAACACTGATCCATGTGCAGCGGCGCAAGTTTGAGTCCCGGCTTCGACAATTTGCTGAATGCCTCTCCCTGTTCTTCATGCACTTTCACACAAAGCTGTCCTGTCTAATAAAGTTTGCCAAAAATCCTGGAAAAGTCCTTTAATGGGTTCCAAATGATGCACTGGTGTCTCATAGTAAACATGCTTTTTTCCAATGGCAGTGTTGTCGAGTGATCCGATGTTGGAACAATTACTTCTACATTGACACTGTGTTCTTACATTCTTGCTGCTGGCAATTTAGTAATGCAATCAAAACTTTTAAGAGGGAGGTATTATGCTTTTAGCAGGTATTCGGGTATCTCATCTCAAACACATCTTGTTCATTATCTTACACTTTGGTTTGAAAATGTTATATTGATCTATATCGGTTTTACAACAAAAATACAATGGCCTTACATCCGGATTTAACAAGACACTCTCTGTAAGCCCCGACCTGCTAAAAAGAAAAGGAGTGGGCTCCACATAAAAGTTTTTCCAGAGCTCATAAGATAAGGAAGGAAAGCATTTTCTCGATAGGTTGGAACCATAGAGTGTAAATGAAAGATGGAGGTACAATTGGCGAGCCCCTCCGTGAAGCCAGTTAGCATACGGTCGCTGACTCCGGAACCCTAATATGGTTTTGGCTCCAAAAATTCAACATTGGCGGCAGTTCTAAAGCTTGCATGAATTGGCTTTGTTAGCCTGCACTGAACGCTATGGGGAAAGCCATGCAGGCTACGTCCATCTTTCGTTTACTCTCTATGGTTGGAACTCAGGAGCAGCTTTGGGGAACAAGAGGTGCTTTTTCCTGAAATGCTGCTGCGGTGCTTAAAAATAGCCACCGGGGGAGATTCAAAGATTACTCAAAACTCAGCTCCAGCTTTGTTTTTGATAAGGAAACACCCCTGTTACATGCTACAGCTCTACAAAGGAGACTTTGCATAATCCCCCCCCTTTTAATAAGTAAATTTAGCACTGGGCAGAATTGTCTTTTCAGTTGTAAACATTGCTGGTGTGTTGACTTGTGTGTGCACAGGCATCCAGCACATTTTCCCGCTTGTATTGTCCGACTCTTGCATCTATGAAGGATGTTGTTGCGTGTGGAGGTGCCGGAGGTGCTGTGGAGGAGATCTTTGAACAGCTTCCCCTCAGCTCCCCTGCCTGTGTCTGCGCTGGAATAGGAAAGCAGCGTATGCCTTTTATGCAGTGGGTGTCCATTCCACAGATATATTCTCCTATCAAAAACAAAACTATTTTTACACAGCGCGCCAGGTTATCATTTATTGAATTGATTTTGTGAGTATTTTAGACGGCCTCCTTCACTTACATAAGATGTCCTTGTCAAAGAATATGCAGCAGCACTATCAGATGTTGTACTCCCTTCCGCTGTGTCGCCACATCAGCACTGAAGACATGTGAGATGAAAGCTCAAGCTGGTATCCATCTAAATGTATTATTTTCTACATGTTTACATATGAATTAGCATTGCAGTAGCTTTATGATTAAACATCATTCATTATCATCTCTTTAGGTGAAATGGCTTTCTTTTAAATGTTGTCTGTCATCTTGAGAGTATGACACTGAGGATGTTATAATTACAAGAAGTTATTGTTTGTTTACAAGAATAATCAGAGATGAAACAATGGCCAGAAGGAGCGCTGCGACATTGACTATTATGGCTGTTGTTTTAAAGTTCTTTACAACTTATTTTGTTTGATGTTCTGTGTGATATCATACTCTACGTGGCAGTTAGTGTTTGATAAAATGGTGCAACAGAGATGCACTTTTCTGGCCATTAACCCTTTAACCGCCAAAGATGCCAAAATGCACCCATTTGGCAACTTTTGCGTTACTTTGGCGCCTGCCATTAGGTCAAGAGTGATCTGAACAAACAACACATTATTAAAAAAAAATAACAATGGATATCAGAAATATCCATTGTTATTAAACGTTCAGTGGGTGAACGTTTAGGTCTAACTTGGAGATGTGAGAGGAACTGGTAAAACATTTAGCTGTTGTTCTCTGGCTAAAAAACAGTTGGCGGTTAAAGGGTTAACATAATATAATTGTTGGATATTTGTTTTCTTGTTGAATAATGTTTTTTAAGTCTTAGCGGTAATTGCAGTAGGGTGCACGCTGTGGTTTAAAAATTGTGCTACAACTATATCCGAGTATGAGGCCACGAGCAGTAGCTTCACTCTGCTGTACAGTATATGAACATGCCATTCCTCATTTCAAAGGTAAGAACCTCCAGAGTTCAGTCACTGAGCTTTAGCTGCACTAGCACTAATTAGGACCTGATTGGGGACACATGCTGGGATTGTAGTAGAAGTAGTTTCTCTTCATTTACAAGCTGAATTTTCCCATAGGAATTGGCATCCATAATGTTGGGCTCATTCTGTTTTCTGATTGGACAGTTGTCCTGAGAAACAAGCAATATAGAACTTTCACATCATGTTTTTCATGAATTGTCAATAATTCAACTTGACCATTGTTATGCAGAAATAATATGTGGTTTGAACTATTTTGACCCCATCTTCTGTCACAAATGGGTCATGTTTAGGGGGGATCTTGATATTTTGGGGGATTTTCTCAATAACAGTATTTTTGCAAACTGTGATACAGTGATTGTCTTTAATAAGAGTGCAAAAAAGAAATTATACCATATTTTGAGAGATTACACATCAATGGGGTCATGTATCAAGACAAGTGTCAAAATAGCAAATTGAAAAATTAAATATGTTTTTTTGTGGCCGTGTTGCACCAAATTTGACTTTTGAAATCCTGCTTTATACAGACATTAGTCATGTCTGATGAAGGGCATGTGGCCCGAAATGTTACATGTGGTGTAAGAAGAAATAAAAACATTGGGAGCTCCAACTGCTGTGCAGATTCTTACTTTAAATCTTTATACAGTATTAGGGCCACAAATCTGAAATGTAAATGGCAGAACTCAATGTTTGCTCAAGTGCAAAATCAGAAGACCACTTAATAGTGCATTTTATACAAATGCCTGGTAAATGACCCCTGAACTGTATTTAATTGGCAGAGTTTTTGTAGCTTTGTTGATTTCTTGACATTGGAGATATACATGTACTTGATATTGTAAATGTGCATATCTTCCAAACAACAATTACAATATTATCTTGGAGACAATGTATTGCCCACCTCTAGTCATATTTATGAAATATTTTGCAACATTTGAAATGCACAATGTTGCTTGTGCACTACTGAACATTACCTATAGACCCTAAAACATAATATGTAAGATGATGACGGATGTTGTACTGGACAGGGCATTGTAACTCACACTGTTGTATTAAAGGTAGAGACATTTGGGGACAGAAAAAAATGTTTGTCTTGAGACAGGGCCATTTCTCAGGCATTTTTAGTACTTTCCACTTAAGGTGCCGCCTTCAAGCAAAAATAAAACAGCATATTTTCATCTTTAGGCGTACATCACAGATTTCTCCTAAATCTGGCCCATGCAAATCGCCGCCAAAGTTTTGCATTTGAACAAAAAACAGCATTGCCCTTGATGTTGTTCGCGTCTGCACGCTCCGCTCCTCTGTCTCTGCACCATGGCGCTACCTGCCCACAGTAAATCTCCTCTACGTGGAGCGCTGCGGGGACCCAATTTCCCTCTAGCCATTACTCACACAATATAAATGAAGCGCAGTGGCTCAGTAATGCTTCTGTATCTCAACCAGCTTGAGTTATGCTTTTCATAGCACCAGTCAATTCTCTCCACAGCACTAGCGATTTGCCTTTTATATTTAAGAACCTGCCTGCTGGTCGCAAGAATATATGCAATGCTGTTATACAATGAAGTAACTGCCTATAACTCTTTAGCATAGATGCAGTATATAAGATTTAGTTCCACCTATTAGCATGCGCCTTGTGCTAAAATGGAATATTCACTCATGTGTTTATTTATGTTACAGACTATTGTAAAAACCAGATGCAAAGATATCAATCACATAATGGGTTCCATGTTGCAAAAGTAAATATCTCGTGGAAAGGTCTGAGTTTGCTCGCTCGAGATGTCCCCATTTGGTCTGGTCCCTGTTTCGTCCTTGGTCAAGGCACTTCTTCACCCCCGCCTGTATTAGACTGTTTGGTTATGTTCAGTCTCTCCGTACAGTTGTGAATAAGTTTACAGACTCCTTATCTTTGCAATATAATTAAATACTGTGTGTTCCTAAAAATCAGTAATTTTACAAAACTTCCAAAACTTCAAAATAAAATGTAGGGAGAACTCTTTGATTCTCTTTGGTTGAAGTTGTGTAGTTACAGATGCCAATGAGTCATACTTTAGGGCGTGGCCTGGTGGTAGACTTCAAGCATATTTAGCACACATACAGTTACAACTTTTTATAGAATATGAATGATGACACAAAAAACCTTTATTTCACTCATGGTTAGTGGTTGTGTTTGTTTACGCTTTTCAACTAGAAACTAGCCAAATGTCCCTGATCAAAAGCATAACATTGAAACAAACAGTCCAATTTTGTCAGAGTGTCCTGTATTTCAGCTGAAGTGAGTTTTTCTTTGCTCCGGAACAGTTTTCCTGGCAGTTGTTGAAGGTCATGTGAACGTTAGATCAGGGACATTTGAGTAGTTTCTGTTTCATTATGATTTCAAAAGAGTAAACTCACTTCTTTGGCAATAAATGGCTTCACACAACCACTAACCATGAGTGGAAAAAAGATTTTTGTGTTACCATTCATATTCTATGAAAAATGGCCAAAAGATTAAAAAGGTTTATGACACAGCAGATTGTCTATTAAAAGTGAAAAAGTGGCACTCAAAGCTAGCATGTAGCATGAAGCTAACCTTAGCATTAGGGTTAGCATTCCCTGTTATCTACTGCAGTGGTTCCCAATCTTTTTTGTCTCACCTACCCCACTACTCTGAGTACCCCCTGCTTTGATGGTTTTGTTGATTAGTTAGAAAGTGGATGACAAAAAGTCCAATTTACCAGGTAAAAAAGAAAAAAATCTCACTCTTTACAGTTAAATGTTTGAAAATGTCTTTTCTTTGACCATAATAATCAAAAATACAATTTGTTTCATATTATTTCTTATCTGAAATTATTCCAAGTACCCCCTGCTAACCTCTGGCGTACCCCCAGGAGTCCTCGTACCCCTGGTTGGGAAACACTGATCTACTGTACGGAGGTTAGAAACATTATTGCAATATGAGTGGCAAATCAATTAAAAAGGATTCAAACTTGCTTCTCATTTATTGTGGCGATGGCATGCTAACTGCCATGCTGTTGCTTTGATCACCACACGTATAACCTCTATCTACAAATTTGGACTTTTCCCATCACGTTGTTCCTCTCCCTCTGTATCTTTATTCGGTAGAAAACACATCCATAATTCAATATTTGTTGAAGTAAGCTGGAGCAGGAGGTGAAAGAGTAGCTAATTTACCTCTTTGTTTTCTCCCTCAGGCAGCTGCAAACGTGACCGTTTGTGAGCCGACCCAAAAGTGAGTTGTGGATAAATAGTTTTGTTAGTTTATTTGATATGTGGACTTTTTATACATTTTGACTTACTACACACTATAAAATGGTAAAACTGCTAAGTAGTTGTGTTGTTGGTTTCAAGGTACGTTATTTGAGATCCACTGCTTTAGATAACGTTGTCGAAGAAAAATCTTTGCAAAAAATTGAACAGTAAAAATAACCAAGAGACCATCATATAAACTGTCCTCTTGCCATGTCTGAAAATATATGTGAAGAGTTTATTAGATGCAATGTGAGGTCACAATTGATTAAAGATTATAGAGTAAAGCTTAAAACATGTTTGTCTAAGGAACTGCATTGTTTCCATGAGAGACAGAGAAACAACATTGGATTGTTACTTATATGTTCCTCTATACATCCACAAGCAACACCTCAGGTTAGTACAGGGTCACCGCTTTGCGTCAGGGACATAGTTAGGACACAAAACACCTAGACATACCGTAGCGCAGTGAATGCGCTGTGGATTCCCGTGAACTGTGTGCTGTGAATTATTTAGTATGGTTTGCTTTTGTTCTGTAGGACACCTGAAAGCCATGAGGTGCTATTTAGGACAGTGAACCCAGGTACTGTTCCCGCAGTAACCTGACAAGAGAATGCTGCTGTTAACGGTCATAAAACAAAAAAAAAAACCTTACTTTATTGGGATAACTTATGAATTAAACCTGCTAACCCTGTTCTGAAATACAGAAAATGGATTCTTGTATTTGTTAAATATTAATATACAGAATAAAGAGAAAAAAAAAAATAACACAAAACAAACAGTAGACATTTCTGAGCACTATGCACATCATTTGCGATTAGATTTCCCATGGTGTACAGCCCAAACGCTTTTTTTCTAGATCTTGGCTTACCTCACACAGTCTTCTGAGTAGCAGCACCATGACTGTGTTACCAGAGCTGCTAAGATGTCAGCGCTGCAGCAGTCTTTCAATAATGCATGTCATGTATAGGCGAGGGAGGAAAGATTATTATCACCAAAAGGAAGAGAAACACTCCCCGAGCCGTACAGCAGTGTGTGAGCGTTTTAGATGTAGGGTGCTATAGGAGCGGTGTCTTTAGCGGGAGCCGAATCTGTGCCCATTTCTAAGACCTACGCAGAACACTGACTCATATCGACTTTTTATGAAGTAACCTGATAACTAATTCCCTGAGAATCTCTGAGAGGCACAATTTAAAGAGAGCCTCATGGGGTGTGCCAGAGGCTTTCTCCACCCACACCCAAAATTTTTAAAATCGCTGTGAAAGAGATGTGGCTGGAGGCTTTAGTAAATAGAGAACACTACATTAAATTAACATGCAATACAACTAATACTAACAGAGGGCGCCACACAGACGGTTTAGGCACCAAAGTAGTATTTCAAACAAGTTTACACTAAAATGTCAAAATAATGTCAGGGACAACACTCTTAGACACCCATTTAGACACATTATCAGCAGGAAAATACATGATTTGGTGTTTAGTTGCTCTTTAAATGATCCAGTTTTACACCAGCGCTGTTTATAGGGGACATGTTATGCAAAACTTGTGGTTCTCAAAATCCAGTAGGTTTATAAGTCGCAATTAGGCCCGCTCTGTCCACTGCCATCTGAAAGTCGGTCACATTGGTAGAGCAGGTGGTCTTCAAACCAGAAAGTTGGCAATCTATCTCTCGGCTCCCACAGATGGAGACTACAGACTGCACTTCAAATGGACAGAGGATTGGCCTGTCCTTCGTGAAGCTCCATAAGTAATGGGGGCGAGCACCAGAAGTTCCTTGCTCTAATGCACTTTCCATTGAGACTTTTAGGCCCCTCTTTAAGTTTATTTAGTTTATTGGACACAGGCTTGTCATTCTTACTTTCTTGTTTGTCTTAACACACGCTACATCTTCCTACTTTTTTCCTTTCATTATTCTTCTCCCCACCATGTTCTTAATATGGAAACGGCTCCAAAAAATGACTACAATGGCTATAGCATGAATGAACTTCCATTAGCCCATGCTGCACGCTATGGGGGAAGCCACGCCCCTCTGTCCTCAGTCCTCTGGCCATTGATCCACAGTTTAGAGGCTGACTGCAGTGTCCTGTGGCATGTGTGTCTCAAAAGTATTCTACAAAAACCAAGGTTATTATTATTTAAAGAAGTGTTGAATGTTGACAGTTTGATCATAAACTCAGTCTCATCGCTGTACTGCAACACATCCCAGCCATTGTCCTCGCCATCGCATCTCTAATAACCGCCATTCAGCTCGCGTTGGCCTTTTCTGCACTTTCCTTTGCTCTTTTTTTATCTTGAAAAGTTTCTTCACACAGCGGGAGTCGCACTCTCTGCCCCAGTTCTGCGGCTCAGTTTGAGATTTGAATTTGATATGAATTTGCTCTGTGCTGGTGCGTATCAGCGTCTGTGTGTGCGCTTCAGAGATGTGCCGTGTCAGAACTGCGTTACAACAGCCCGGCCGCCCAGCAGCCTGGCTTCATGGGTTATTCAGGCGTTCCCATTGGATAAAGGCACTCTTTCTGTCCCACTAGAAACAGTTTAGCCCGCTATCATAATACCATCTCACCCCCGGAGCCCTCGCTATCACTGTCCCCATTGTCACACTTATCGGGCGGATAGGCTCTCAGTGTATTTTCAGTCGTTGACCTAAAAGCCTAAAGATCATCTGTCTGATCCAGTTAGGCTACACAACAGAGTGTGTGAATGTGGTATTTTATTAACACTGAGGGACTGATCTTTTGTGTCTTATGTTCCCTAAGCCTGCTCTGTTATAAGACTTGTAGTGTCAAATAAAGATGTGTGTTGGTAAACCATGCAGTGGTTGTGCTCAAGTCTGGATTTTTCTTCATGAAAGATGTAAAAGAAATTTAAACAAATAAATAAAGGGAAAGGGAATATTATTTGTATAGCGCTTTCATATGCCATCCAAAGCACTAGGCAATGTGGGTGAAGTGTTTTGCCCAAGGAAATAACAACAGTGTACATATGCGGGATCCAAACCTCTGACTTCCGGTCATGAGACGACCCGCTCTACCGTCTGTGCCACTGTCGCAAAAGAACAGAAGTGATGTTTTGCTTGTAACGTAAATGTAATCTGACTGCATTTGAATTCAGAACAAGGCAAGTCATAACGGTCATGGTCAAGTGGACTTCTTCTGTCCCCTGCATTTGACTCATACTTTAAAGTAGAAACTTAGCGATGTTCAGTGTGTCTACTGATTAAACTGACAGGTGACACCATCAACCGTGATGAAGGAGCCTTTCTCCTGTCCCACCCTTCGCCAAAGAAGGGTGGGACACCCTTCGCCAAAGATCACGCCCCCTGCCGCCCTGAGATCACAGGGGGCGTGGCCAGTCTGATGGACCTGTCAGGACCATCAGACTGGCCACGCCTCGGAAGGAAGAACAGCTGATAAGTGACACGTCACCACTCACCGGTGACACTTCTGATGATGGCTCGCAGTTAGCAGCTGAAACATGTCAAGGTAAAGACAACATTTCTAATCCTAGTGTCTGAATAAAAGAAACTCACAAGACCCTTTAAAGTAGAAGTTTGTAAAATGAGAGGAGAGAGATGTATATATTCAATCTAGTACCCTCCTCCTCTTCTAATTGGATCTGAAAGCACCTCCTCGATTCCCTATTCACATGCAGGGATTCTAATTAGCTGCTGAGAACAGAAAAGGAAGGGACTTTAGAAGAAATGTAATTACTTTACATCAAAAGTCAGACCCAGACGTCAATTGTACGCATTGTATTAAATTAAAAACAAAAAACAAATAATGTGGGTAGGCTTACCAGATCAGTCCCCAGTGGTGACTGTGAGATCCAGTTCAGGAGAACTATTATCGCTTGCAAAATCTGGAATAGTGTTCCTATACAGATCAGAGCGTGTGCCACCATTACTGCTTTAAAAAAAGCAGCTTCAAAAATGGTTGCTAGATAATAAAATTTGTGATCACATATAATATGTATCCTACGGTTCTTTGTTGTGTGTGTGTGTCGCTATTAGTTGACTGTGACTAATGAAATGACAGCAATGTGATGTGTTTATGTATTTATTAAGTTAGCTTCAAGCTAAATCCGGCATATTTACATTAAAGTCTTTGTACTGGCTGTGTTCATTAATATGCGCTGTCCTCTTCAAATAAATAAAAATGTTTTTAAAAATGCAAATTTAGACTTACAAACCAGCACTTAAAGGAACTACTGTCATTTCCGGCCTATTAAGTGCACCTGAATATTAGCTCCGCCAACCAAAAAAAGTTTGTATATAGGCCACACCTGTCTATAAGCCGCAGGTGTCCATGTTGTATGGGGTGAAAGTGCATAAAGGCAGCTGAAATAGGCTATTTAATGATGGCGATCGACGGGCGGCGAGGAGAGACTGTTTGTGCTGCTGGTCTGGTGAATGCCACAGGTGGGCGATGCATGTAACCACTGCCTGCTCCAATTCTGTACGTGGGGCCGGGTCGGGCATGTGCGTCCATCAAAATCTATAAATTAGCTGCACCATTGTATAGGCCGCAGTGTTCAAAATGTGAAAAAGGTACGGTACACCTGATTTTTTCCTATTAGTGGAATGAAATAAGTTTTGTCCTTGTCCTCGTTTCATTCATTCCATTTGTACTTCAAATCAGCAGTGCTTGAATAGCCCTGTGAGGAGGCTGCTGTGGTAATATTGGGATTTACAGAAGTAAAACGACTGACTTGTGACAGTCAGGAATAGCAGCGTGTTTCAAACCCATCTCCAGATCGTGGAATAGGTTCATGATCAGGAGTTGGAGGATTGCTATAGAGACTATAATTGTACATATCTATCTGTATCTAAAATGACATCAGGAGTAACAGGCTTTGTGTTGTTGCAATATCAAAAGTCTCATAATATTAGTGTAGACTTTTACAATAGATCAAACTCTACGCTCCTGGGGCTCGAGTGGATTCATTTTTCGCAACAGAATGGTATTAAAAGCTTTGAACAATACACCAAGATCCTTTGCTCTTTTCTTGCACAGGCAAAAGGAAATCAAAAAAAGCATTTACCATATTTTAGAATTGTTTTGAGAAAAATTACAATAATATGTGCGCTAAAGACCAACAGCAAAGCTCACAAACGGTGCAGGTCCAACGGCAGAGAATGAGCCAAATCTATGATGTTTCTGGCAGCAGGCAAAAACATCCATAGAAATGCATAAACCATAAGAATATTAGAAGGAAAACCACATTGTCAGGGGAAAATCAAGTGTCAGAATAGTTTTGTGTGAACACTTTAAGTAGTTTGCCTCTGAAAATCTCCGTCGGGTATATATGAAATGGAAATCGGTTGGAAAAATCACACTTTTGAGTTCTATTTACACACCAATCCTCGCAATTTTTTATGTTGATCAATAATTTATTTCAAAGTTTGTGCTGTGGCTGCAAATACTGTCTGTAAAAAACTGTCTACAAATATAGTCTGTTTGAGCGTAGGTGGTGTTTTAGAGGCGTTGAACGTTATTCTCATTATTGTGAAATGCTCAAACGAAACACTCCAAAGCCAACGACAAAGAATTTTTCGGAGACTAGCTGTAGACTTTTTCAAGTCTCCATCAGGTCTTGGAGAGGTCTCAATTCAGTTGCGGAGAAGTCTCAGAGACCTCATTGACTTCGCGAAGACGGGTTGCGAACTAGTCTCCAGGCTGGTGAGATACGACCTTTGAGCCTTAATAAGTAAATCAGTGAGCGGCAGTCTGCACCCACCTCGCCTGTCGCCCCCCCCTCACTCCCCCCTCCACATGCTGCCCTAGTGAATTTCTCCATTGTGAGATCAATAAAGTATTATCTCTTGTCTTATCTTATGATGCTTTCAAAGGGAAATGGGAAACTAATTTATCTGATGTGATATGATGTGTATGCTTATATTTATTTGCTAAACTCCAGCGTCCATGTACAGTAGGTCAGTGTGGCATTTAGAACATGATTGTCCTCTCGATGGTGCATTTAACAGCAGTTACACAAGCAAAAATGACCTGACAGTTCCCTGTAGATATAGGACTTTTAAACAAATGGAGAACCTTTTCACGAGGCTTTTAAACTGTAAGCTCCCACTTACTGTGAGGGGAGGGTGGGAAAAAGTTGGCACGCAGTTTGTAAGGTGGCTACTTGTGGGAGTACAACAGAGACAGGCATTTTTAAAACTACTTTAAATTGTACACATCCTTTGGTAACTGTGATGTGCTTGGTTGAGCTTGTTTGAGTTTGTTACAATTTTAGTTGGACAAAAGCATGTGAACAACGACAAAAAGAAGTTCATTTGTTTCAAAAGGTCATTTCATCAGAGAACATTGCGGCTCACCATTCATTGTTAAAACTACACAAAAGATAATGCATGTAATTAGTAAAGATGTGTTCTTTATTAAGCATGTCCTTGTTTTATTGGCATTGCTGTGAATAGTGAAGCAAATGTACCGTGGCATTTGGAGAGTCTAAAGGACACTTGAGGCCAATCCGTTTAAGTATATAGCTTGTAGGGAAACATTTTATCTGCGCATGGCACATTGAGGGGTCTTTTGTAAGAACAAGTTAGTGTGAATGCGAATGTGTGGGTGTTTAAAATGCATTTACTGCAGGTGAAATGGCTCTGCTCTCTGTGTCTCAGTCTGCCACCAAAATGCACACAATTTTCAGCATATTACGAGGCTCTCTGCAGCGCACACGAGGAGCAGATACTGAAAAATAGCGTAATGTGGAAGTTGTCCGAAAGCACTATGTAGATATAGGCACATAAGGTATAGGAGCGATCGCTGTTGTTGTTTTCTCCGGATGTTTTGGTGAATGGTCGGCAACAGCTCATGCATTCACACATGTAGCGCAGTTTACTTAAGTCTCAGATCTGTTATGCTGCGTTCACACCAAAGGCTACTTGGACGGCGAAAGTGTCGGGTTTACATTCAAAATGTATGGTAGATGCGCGTCAAGGGGTGTCAAGAGATCGGATGGTGCATTGCATGCGTCCTGAGCTGCGCGTTTGAAGCTTTTCTTGCGTTTCAAGCATCTGACATGCGTCCCAAGCTTCCAAAGTGGCAGACACTAAAGTCCGAAAGTCTGAACTTTTGGAGAAAGATTGGCAACCAATCAGAGAGGCTCGCTCTAGTGACGCAATGGTGCCTTTCACGTACCGGGATGAATCCAGGAAGAGGCAGCTAATCGTCATCGTTTATGCCCGTCCTGAGCTTTTTGACCAATGAACCTCTTATTATAGAGACAGGAATAGGAAGGACCCTGCTTGAAGGAGGATCAGTGAGGAGAACGGGATCTTGGGTAAGTTATCTTAATATTTCACAACGGTTATGCCCCCGTTTAGCCAAATCCGGTCAGACGCTGTACAGTCACTACTACGGGGGCGACGGTGGCGCAAGTAGTAGAGCGGGTCATCTTGTAATCGAAGGGTTAGTGGTTCGATCCCCGCAGGCGCACACTGTCGTTGTGTCCTTGGGCAAGACACTTCACCCACCTTGCCTCCAGTGTCTGCGTACACTGGTGTATGAATGAGAGTGTGAATGGGTGAGTGGTTCCTTGATGTAAAGGGCTTTGAGTGCCTAAAGCAGGTAGAAAAGCGCTATATAAATGTGACCATTTACCATTTACTATTTATTTTGCACTGACATTTATTCAAAGATTATATTATTAATATATATATTATATTAAGTATACAAAAAGAGGATAAAGAGAGGAGGAAGAGCGGTGCAGCAGCAGGAACAGCGCAGAGGTGCGAGACTTTTGATGTCTGGTGACAAGCATCTGACTTCAAATTGCACAACGTTAAAGAAAATAATAATAATGGCTTACACTTGAATTGCGCTTTTCAAACTTGTTTACCAAGTTTCTCAAAGACATTATTAATTCACG
Source organism: Lesueurigobius sanzi (assembly GCA_900303255.1). Lineage (NCBI taxonomy): Eukaryota > Metazoa > Chordata > Actinopteri > Gobiiformes > Gobiidae > Lesueurigobius > Lesueurigobius sanzi. The sequence goes on along the minus strand of OMNZ01019630.1, from coordinate 1,379 downwards.
CCACACTCAGTGGTTGCAAAATTGTGATAACAATGTATCACAATATTTCACTGAACCATTTCATCACATTAAATGTCAACCAAAATCATAATCAATGTGCATTTTCATCAAATGTCTCAAAGCAAACATAAAAATCATGACCAAACCAAGGCTAAAATGGAACAAAATTAGGAAAATTGCAAAGAAACTGAATTTTTAAGATGCCACATGTTTTTGTTCCAGAATGTGTAAATCTCAGTCAGATGAGCATGTTTTTAGTATTTTGTCCAGTGCCAAGAGCAATAAAGAAAATGAAGCTGTCAAATAATAATAATAATAAAAAAGTTCTTCACTAGCAAGGACCATGCCACAACCAAATGATGCAATGAGGAATTTATTGAAATGACAGAATTCTGTAGAGGTGATGATGGGCAGATGAGACTGTGGGTGGGGGCTCCGTCTCTGAAAGCACTGTCTGCCCGGCGGCTTCAGGACCCCCCTTCTGCGGGAAGTCAGCCATGAAGACGAAACATGAGAAATGGGAAGGGAGGGTGGGGTCGACAGTTCGAGCGAACAGAATGGAGGGGTTTGGCTGGTTATAAAAGGGGGGTGATTAGAGGTGTGGCTGGTCTGAAGGAGTGGCTTGAAGAAGGGAGGTTGAGACCTGGTCCGCTCCTGAACCTCAGTTAATAAATATTAACTCCATTTCACTAGCAAGGACCATGCCACAACCAAATGATGCAATGAGGAATTTATTGAAATGACAGAATTCTGTAGAGGTGATGATGGGCAGATGAGACTGTGGGTGGGGGCTCCGTCTCTGAAAGCACTATCTGCCCGGCGGCTTCAGGACCCCCAAAAGATGATTGGAAATTGAAGCGGTGAAAGCGCCTGTGAAGATCTCAAGTTAAGCAAATGTGTGCGAGGTACGCACGGGACGACTGACGGCTAAGGTTCTGAATTTATGATCGGAGAGGACTACTAGACTGCGGAGGATGCTGCTTGGATCCAAGAGAAATGGATGAGTAATGTGCAGCGAAAAAACTGATTGGTGAAGAACTTCTTGAAATGTTCTGAAACAGAATCTCGTCGCCATCCTCCGATTCCTGCTTCAGTAAAGATAAGCAAGTCGAGCGATGAGGAATGAAAGGCATGGCGAAGAGAGATGTAAATGATGAGAGGTTCGCAGGGGTTAAGAGGGAGTCGAGGCGGAAGAGGTAGAAGGAGCAGATGTAAATGATGAGAGGTTCGCAGGGGTTAAGAGGGAGTCGAGGCGGAAGAGGTAGAAGGGGCAGAGATGCCCAGTTGTTTGGTTAACTCCTGTGCAGTGTGGAAACGAGACCTGGGATGAATCGTAGAGTCATAGTCACTGGAGGTGGACGTGAATCAGCATCGAAAGA
>OMNZ01019626.1:2019-12867 GCA_900303255.1 Lesueurigobius sanzi | reverse complement strand
ATAGTGTATCATTTCTAGACCCTCATTTTTGTATTTTTGGCAAACTTCTGAAGTAAAAGTAGTTGAACAATGTCATTATTTTCCAAGAACTTTTGATTTAATGCCAGTTTGAATTTGATTCAATGCTTTTTAATGACATTTAAGGCCTTATTTTTGACACAATTCAATGCTTTTTAATGCCCTACGGAAACCCTGGACAGAGCAGGTTTGATTGTTGTGATTGTCAAAAATAGGGTTTATACCGGTATCAGCAACTCAAATTCAAAGCCATTTTAATACCCAAATACTACATTTTTAATGCCAGAAACGCCACAAATTGGTGCGTAATTAATATTAATTTCCATATTTAATTCAGATTTTGATACAACTGACAACTTTTGAACAGAAATAGAGAAATATTTCTTCCCAAACAGTAGTCTAGACCCTATTTTTTGGATTTTTGCCAAACTTTTGCAGTAAAACTAGTTGACCAATATCTATTTTTCAAGAATGTTTGATTTAATGCCAGTTTGAATTCCAGTTAATGCTTTTTAATGACATTCAAGGCCTTATTTTTGACACAAGTAATTTAATGACTTTTAATGCTTTTAAATGCCGCGCGGAAACCCTGAAAAAGTACCTTTTTGGCTTTCAAAATACTTTAAATGGAAAAAAAAAATCCTGGGACTGAGCAAAGACTAATCCTACAACTAAAACAAGACTAAATTGAAGGAGAATTTATAGTTCTCTGATAAAATGTTATTACACTAGGTCACATTGCACAGGGTTACACAACTGCTGCTTCGGGCTAGTCCTTTGCAGGTTAAATTTTTATTCAATTTCCATGTCCTCTTAGGGTTGATCCCTGTTTATATAGTTTAAAATAGGGCTACTTTGATTGGTTATCCTCCATGGTCAGTATATTTACCTTGGGGTGACTTGTGTGATGTCACTTGGGTGCAGGATGCGACAGGTGGTGAAGGTGTAGGTGGAGAACGTAGAGCTCTGGCACTTTCCTGGGATTTGCACTGGAGGATGGAAAACATTTATCAAAACATTTCTCTTGCCTCAAAAATGTATTTATTGGGACAGAAAAAACAAACAAACAAATATACAGCTTACCAGAGGAAGTTGCAGCTATCTTATTGTCATTCGATTGGCCGGCTGCCGCTGAACTTCCTGGAATGCTTTTAACGGATTGGTTTTCCGCGTGGACATGTGACGCTGCAGTTGTTGTTGTTGTTGTTGTTGTTGTTGTAGCTTTTGGTGTTGACTGCAGATTTGGAGACAGCGGCGGGACGAGAAGAGGCGACACAGACTGCTTCCTCTCCCTCCTCTCATCGGGCGTGGACGTGCATCTGACTTTAAACGTTATGCCTTCGTCCTCCTCCTCTTCCTCTTTGCCCTGTTCGGTGGCTCCTTTCTCCAAAACGCTCGAGCTTCTCCCCACGCCGCCTTCGTCCTCCTCCATGTCAGAAAGCTGGTACGCCATGTCCTGGGCCAGAGGACGGAAACCCTTGGTGACCACTCCGGGATGGGGATCCAAGATGGTGGCCAGGTGAGGCTTCGCCAGCTGCTGCCAGTGGTGAAGCGTTAGAGAGCCTAAGAAACAGGAAGGATGCGTTTGAGATTAAAGGTGTGAGCTACCTACATGAAAGATCTAGACGTTTGCATCAAGTATTTTTACATTTATTTACTTGTTAGACAAGCCAGATGTAAGGGTCATTCTGTGTCTTGGACTTGGGAAAAGGTTTTAAAGTTTTAAGTTGGTATTTTTGTAGTTAAAAAAAATCATAAAAAAAAAAAAGTATTTCTGGCTAAAATTATGGCTTGTGTACAGTTGTGGCTTGCCAAATATTGAAAACATAAAATGTTAGATCAAACTCCTAGAGCAAGCTGAAGTAGGAGTAGTTAGTGACCAGGACTAACATTTTTTTAATTTTTTTTCAATATTAAAAAGTTGGTTTTAAACCGTGAAACCTGTGAAATCTGTGCAAGTTCTCAGTCGTACAGGAGTTGTCCATTGTAGGCAAAGATTCTTCTGTCTTTATCTGTACTCTGTAGTTGAAGTGGAGGACGCAGAGAAAGCTCTAGTGGCCCACAGACAGCTGTGCATGTCCATCTCAAAGCCACAAATCACTCATTTGAGGACACAGGTTAAGATTTTAGCTAAAGAAAATAGATTGTTTGAGCGCGGAGTAAAAGAAGCCATATTTGTTAAAAAAAAAAAGAATCCATCCATGAACCGCAATGGAGAACTTAGGTTTAATTTAGCACGATCTACAACAACATCCTTAGACAGAAACCATCTCGCTGGCATGCTAATGAGGTTGGGCCAGAGTCCAAGGCAGAGCCATACAAAGGTGTGAAAAGCCTTAAACAAAGCCCAGGGTCAGTCAATAGGAAGGTAACAAGCAGTAATTAGGTGTGAATAGGTTAAGAGAGGTCATAGGTTAACTCCGCCTACTGGGTCTTCATAAAAGACCCACGAGCGTGTCAATTCTGCTCAGTGCTGAACGAAACATCCTCCACTTCAACTACAGAGTACAGATGATCTTTGCCTACGTGAAACATTAAGTTTTTGTCACTTGGACTGACTCACAGTGGGTGTGCTGAAACTGCAAAAGTAAAATTACAATGATTGCATTGCTCAAAGAAGTGCAATTGACTCCAGTTAATATAACTGTTTACTACCCACATTTGTGTAAGTATAACAGACCAATAAGAAAGCACTTCTAAATCACTCTGTTGCCATGTTCTCTGCCAATTCACTCATTCATCACCTCCCATCTGCATTGTAATAGCCGAGTCTCATCTGTAATCCCTCAGAATCTGCTGAACACATTCAAAACTCTGCCTCTGGAGTCCTGACCCACCCCAGGCCCTGGCAACGTACCACCCCCTCTCATCCACCTACACTGGCTTCCTGTAAAATATTACAATCAGTACATGATCCTTCTCGTCACCTACAAATCCCTTCACTCCCTGGGTCCCTCAGTACCTGTCCGACCTCCTACGCACCGACACTTCCCCCCGGACCCTCCACTGCGCATGTCTGTGTGTGAGTGTGTGTGTGGCGTGCTTTGTGAGAGTCTTGAAAATATAAATTGAAGGTGTTATAATTATTACGAGGAACGGGAGCGACAGGCCTCACCTTCCATGGGCTTGACTATCTGCAGCTTCTCGGGGAGGAAGGTCTTGAACACGCTGGACCCGAAGGAGAGCTCCGAGAGGTTTGAGTAAGACGACATGGCGCTGCCCATCGGTGAACTGCAGCCGCTCGCCTCGCCGTCGCCCCCTGCCGTCAGCGCATGTAGCTTCTTCTCCCTCTCCGCCTGGAAGAACTGCCTCTCGCACAGGAAGTTCTGCCGCCTCAAAGAGAGCCTGTGCAGCGCTTTGGTCAAATCGTTTCCACCAGGACAACCGGGCTGCCCGATCTTCACTTCATCTCTGCAAAAATACACGTCAGGATATTTCAATCTCGGTTGTTACGTTTCCATTCAAATCATATTGAACATAACAAAAATTATTGAAGTGACATGACATACCCTTGATTGGAGGAGAAAGGCTGTGACGTCATCACCAGAGAGCTGCGTCCGGACCCGGGTATGGGAGGAACAGCTGTAGGGGTTCTGGCTATAGCTGTTGCGTTTAACGAGCGAACGGTTTGGAAAACTCGCTTCTGGGAGATTCTAGAAACATCATACAAAACAAACTCATTTTCAATACCATAGAGATCATAGAAATGTCCTTAAGGTGCCCACACACTAGAGGATTTTTAATCTTTTGTGACTAAAGATCTGTGCACAGACCTCACACACTTAAAGAACAACTAAACACCAAATCAACTTTTTTTTGCTGATTAACTGTATAAATGGGTGTCTAATAGTGTTGCCTACAGTGCACATTTGTAGAAATCTAACTTTTGTGCTTAAAACCGTCTGTGTGGCGCCCTCTTGAGGGTAAAATTATATGGGATTTGCATTTTAGAGTCTGTCACCTTATTGGTTCAACCGGCGATGTGACGACACAGAACTGATGTGACGTTAGCAGCTCTGCCACTGTGGGGAATATAAACGGCTCAGTCTCCCTCCGCGCCCCCGCAGAAGCCTACAGGCACGCCCCTTTCACAGCAGTTTTTGAATTTGGTGAATGGACGGAGTAAACTTTGGAACAGGGGTTGGTCTTTAAAGACAGACATGACATGACACATACACACACATGAGGAGTCCCACCACAGACCATGCCATGTGAGAAAGTTTTTATTGAGCCACGCCTCCTCAGACTAAAAATCTGGCTAAAAATCCTCTAGTGTGTGTCCAGGTTTAGCTATCCGAGTGGGTTGCACCAAATACGTACGCTCACGCTGAGCTAGCTTAAAATTCCCTGACTGCGTAATCGAACATCCTCAGCCAATCCTTATATTGAAGCATGGCAAGGTATGGCCGTTTCAAGACATTTATATAATTTCTGTGATTTCTCCAAAATAAAATGATTATAAGAGGAGGTTTAGTGGGCATTGGATGCATATCCGACCCTCAAAGAAACAGAAAACCAAAGCGAAATGTCTTTGCATTTGGCTCAGTTGCCACTTTTACACGTAATTTATACTCTTAAGTAAATAAATGTGGTCAATGGGTTGGCAGCGGCTGAAAACATCCAGCTAGTTCATAAATCGCGATGTTAAATGGCTAAAGCTAACGGGTATAGGGAAAAAACATTGAACAGGCTAACAAATTCAGTTTAGCACTGGATGGTATTTTTCCAATTTGTTTCTATGTTCAACATGATGAAGATGTCCAGGAAACAATGTCATGCATGTTTCAGGTTCAAAAAGAAGAAAAAAAGTGTATAAGCTTGTGTATATTTAATTTAAATAATGGTAAGAGACCCAGGGCATGTCCCACTGGGAGGAGGCCCTGGGGAAGACCCAGGACACACTGAAAAGACAATGTCTTTAAGCTTGCCTGGGAATCCCCCAGGAAGAGCTGGAGGAAGTGTGCGTGGATCAGGAAGTCTGGGCATCTCTGCTCCGACTGTTGCCTCTGCGACCCGGCCCGGGATTAAGCAGAAGAAAATGGATGGATGGGTAAGAGACCCACAAGCATGTAAAGTCTATTCATTTGCTGACAAAGCTTTTTGGATAAAGAGCGAAACGTCCTACACTTCAACTACAGAGTACAGATGAAGACTGAAGAATCTTTGCCTATAATGGTTCAAGTTTAAAATTTAAAAAATGCTCTTCTTTTTTATTTTTTTTTACCTTTGGTCCTCGAAAGCAGTTTCTTCATCGATACTGAGCTCTCTTCTCATGGTGCCTTCAATTTCTGCAGCCAAGGAGTCCTAATGACAAAAGGATATTTATAGATAACTTACCACAGAAGGGAAATTCATTTGAGAGCCTAAAACATCGTAAAAGTGCAGATGGCAGGAGACAACAAACACAAAACCATCTCCAAACTTAAGAGACTTGGCATGCCTCTCTCACCATGGGGTACATGCCGTAGGACATGTGCCGCCTCATCCCACAAAATGGCGTGTTCTTGTTTCGAAGCTCTTTGATTTCCTCGTGTGATTCGTGAAGCATCTCCACACACTCCGCATTCCTCTCCGTCACTTCATTAAGCTGCAGTAAAGGCACAAGGATTAGTTAGGAGCCACTTTTAAATAAGAATCGTAGGTGCAGTTTGAGCTACCTCTGCCGTCAGCTGCCTTTGGGCATCTTTGGAGGCTTGTAGGTGGATTCTTAGCTCCTCCTTCTCTAAAGCAAGCTGAGGAGAAAAACACCTATTAGGAAGTATGCAGTAACATAAGATTACACAGATTGCAATAACTATGGAAGATTTTTTACTGTGAATTTTAAATGTCATTGAATTTTTTCAGTTAACCCCAAACTGCAGTACTTTAGTAGTATTCAAAATGAAAAACTCTTTTAAATATCAACTTATTTTTCAATAAATATTTTTCATCAAATACAACTGTCACATTTGCAGTGAATTTTTTTTTTTCTTTTTTTAATGCCATTTTAAAGCCCAAATTCTATATTTTTAATTCTACAAACGCCACAAATCGGTGCATATTTACTATAAATTTCATATTCAACAGAACATTTGATAGAACGGACAACTTTTGACCAGAAATACAGTATGATTTCTGCCAAAACTCCGGTCTAGACCCCAATTTTTGTATTTTTGACAAACTTATGCTGTAAAAGTAGTTGAGCAATGTCATTATTTTCCAAGATCTTTTGATTTAATGCCAGTTTGAATTCTATTTAAAAGGCAGTATACCAGATTTTTTTTTCATAGTAGTGGAATGATTTTTTTTTTTTGCCCTGCTTTAGTATATTGTAAACTCAGACATTTGTGGAAATAATACTGTGCATCTTAATATAAAGCAATTTAGTCATGTCAATTTCATGAGTTTACTGGCTACTGTCGTCGCTTTTCTGTGACAGTGACCATAAAGAGTGACCCTGAAAGTTGTGAAAAGTGCTTATAAACTCATCTCTATGAAGAAATGGGAATTTAGAAATGTGTGAGGAAAGTTAGACATGCTAGTTCTAATTCAATTGAAAGTTTTTGATTATGACATTTAAAAGGTCATAATTTTCATCTAATGACTTTTAATGCTTTTTAATGCCCCACAGAGTGAATACTGAATTGGAAGGACGTGATTATGCATTATTATGCTCTCCCCACTCGCTACTCACCTCTTTGACTCTGTGCTGCAGCTGTACGATTTGAGACAGGAGCTGGGCAATTTCTTCTTGGTGTCTTACAAGCGCCTCGTTCTTTTTGGACAGCTCCTCTGTCAGAGTCACCATCTGCGTGTTGGACTCTCCTAGAAGACAATGTAAAAAACAATCTGTGTGTCATTGGCAAATCAATGGAAAGTCACCATAACGTGATCCAAGGGAAGCATATAAATAGAAAATAAAATTGGGCCTAAAGTAGAACCTTGTGGCACACCACAGGTAATGGGGGCAGAGGAAAAAGTACAATTGCTTATGGTGGCCGCAAATATTCTGTATAAAAGAAATGAAACAAAGCAATCAAGTGCAGCGTCTTTGATGTCAACAAAGGTTCTAAGGCGATCTAATAAAATCATGTGATCTACAGTGTAAAATGCAGCACTCAATTCTTAAACAATTAAACCTTACAATACAATACAAGATATTTATACGTCAAGTAGTAACTTACGGAGTTCTTTGACACAATCATTGACTAGCTGTTGTTCCTTCTCCTCATAGCTCATGGTGTCCCTCTTTAATTGGCATGCCTAAGGAAAATATTTACATTGTGAGATCAATAAAGTATTATCTTATCTTAAATTTATCATTAATCAAGACTTGGCCAGGACTTGTCTCATACCTCAGATCTCAAAGCCAGGTTCTCCTCCTCCAAGTCCTGCAGTTTGTTCTGCAGATTTTCCAGTTGGCTCAGAGCTGCTGTTGCTGCAGAGACCACAGTGAGAGGCTGGTTCTGCCGCGACGGAGTGGAGACGCTGGAGTCGGTCTCGCTCTCCTCTGACGCATTCGCCACCATCCGCAACAACTCATCCTTCTTACCCAGCTCATGCTGCAGCTGGTGGACCTGGACAGATTGAGAACGGTTGAGTAAATAGTTAATATGAAGTCCTGCTTCTTGCAGAGTCGACCCAAATGACCAGAGATGGTAGTTTAATGATTCACTACTGTGTGTTAACCATAAAGCCTGCAGTGGCCCACAAATGATTTTCTCTCAAGAAACAAAGTGTTTTTTACCTGGTCCAGAGCTTGTGCGAGCTGCTCCTCTATGGCCTCATTTCGTTCCTGCAGAAGGTGGTTCCTCTGAAGAAGAGACTGACCGATCCGAGCCGCCAACTCCAAATCTCTGTCCCTCTGCACAAACAATAAACAAAGTCTTTAGAGATCCATAAGGAAACAAATTGAGAATCTTCATACATTCTTTCTACCCCTTTTCACTTGCAATATAGGAAGCTGGATATTTGACACTGTTAGGCTAGGTTCACACTGCAGCTTGAAGTGACCTAAGTCTGATATTTTTTGCCCCTATGCGACCTGTATCTGATCTTTTTATGACTGCCTGAACGACACAGATACGATTTCTTCAAATGCGAAACAGGCCACTTGGATATGTGGTCCTAAAACCAATACGTAGATGAGAGTGGGGAGGAAAACTACATGCATGCTATGAAGGAAGTTATTGTGAGTGAAGCCTAACAGTTGTTTTTTCTTTATCTATGGGAATATAATGATCATTCCAAAAAAACAAACAAACAAACAGCCAAACAACAAAATTGTAAAGGGATAACACCGTAACTATTACTAACCTCTGACAGAAGGTGAGTGACCACTTCGATGTCATTGTAGGTCTTGGTCATCTGCTCCACTCGGTCAGCACTGAGGACTGAACAGAACGGAAACATAATGTAAGTAACTATAAGAACACACAGACACCACCTTCATGCAGTATGACATACTAAATCATGCAAAAATGAACATCTTCAACAAAAAGAAAAGCACACACTGTTAGCCCAAAACAACACTTTACAAATTTTGAGACCACCAGCATCACAAGCCATTACTTCACTTCAGAATTTTACTGGGAAATCTGATACGTATTCCCCACTAAATCAAGCAAAATTTAGACAAAATCGGATCAAGTAACATGAATTTGGTTCGCATTTATGGCTACCTCTGCACAAAACCAGAAGTCATGTCAGATCTAGGACTACACCAAGTCTAAACCACCATCTGATGAACGCTGGCTCGTGAAGACTAACCGAGGATTAAACCAAGAATAAAAACCATGATCCACCTCTGACCACTGTGATCCGGGAACACCCAAAAAGAGCTGCACTAAGGTCTAAACTAGATCTAAACCAGGGCTAAACCACCTCTGACAGCTACTGACTAAAGCAGACCAGGAACATCTAGTAAGAACCTCAATTTTGGAGATTCTCTGGACTACTCTAGAAATGCAAATTTGTGTCAAACTTTCTAAAAATAAAATCAACTTAGAGGATAATTTATCACCTGTCGCCGGTCATCATGTTAAGACTGAGGTTTGTGCTTTAGCTATGATTTGCTGGTGTTCTGGCAAAATTTGTAAGCAAACAAAATCCTCCAATGTGCTACAAAGACTACATGTTATTTTGCCTCTACCGGCTCACAACAAAGCTCTCTTGGAAATGCATCTACAAACACGAAGAGAATGCAAACTTGAAACCCATTTTAGACTAAAACTAGCTCTAGAAAAGTGGGGAGAAGCAGGCAGAAGGGTGGGCTGGGAGAGAAGAGGAGGAGGATACCTTTTGTCAGGCCTTGAGAGCCCGTTTGGGAGTACGAGTTATTAGGCTCCAAAGCAAGATACGCTGGAGAGAAAAGGAAAGGAAAAAGGGGAAAAGAGTTGAGAAATTTTGAAATAAGGAGAGAGAGAGTACATCAGTTTAGGCACAATAGTTGTGGCGCAAATCCAGGTGGCTGAAAGGATAGTTTCATTTGGGATTGGTCTCTGCTTAAACCTGTTCGGGAAAAACATGCAAGACAACAAAAAAGACTGGTGTTAAAACATTTATCTGGAAGAAATACTAGAACTGGTAGATGGGCTTTTTTTTTGCTTGTAACATAGAAAGTGTTCATAGGATGTTATTCGAAAACACATTGGGAATGGACAATAATTTGGTTGTAATGTATTGGCGTGATATTTTTGAAAATTCTTGCATTAGTATCAGTATTATGTGCCGCATTATATCAAGATTTTGGTGGCACAGTCCAAAGCAGGAACATAAAATGTCCACAAGTCCTGGTTTTCTCAATTTATTTCAATTTTCCATTTTGGTCCAGATTTAATACTTACATTTTGTTTTGACACAATTTGATAAAAATCTAAAATTGCTAATGATTTTTGTTTAAAGTTGTCCCAATATTCAACAATTTACTGAATATCATACCTTTTTCTCAGTCCTATTTTCTGTACTTTTCAAACAATGCAAGAAATGTCTGTTAATTCAAGAGCTTTTATACTGTACTATACTGTATTTCCGCCGCTTACATGTACATTAGGATCAGAAAGACGATGGCATATATGACCATGGCTTTTCTGTTTTCTCTCTAACAACTTCAGCTCCAAATAGTTCCTTTGCTATATTTACAAACTGTTAAATTATCTTGGCAATGCTGGCATCGTGCAAACCATGAAATTGAGAAATTGTGATAAAGTCTTTCCAGTAGATAAAGTATTGCATTGTTGTTTATCCCTGCTCTCTAGTACAGTGTGCGCAGCATGCAGCAAAGCCCTACATGTACTAGTCCATCCCATGCTTCCTGCAGTGCTATCAAAGGCTATTTTTACTCTCATGTGCGACAAGGAAGTGGAGCAAGCGTATCATGATCCGGCAATCTGATGCCTGGCTTCAGGCGACTGCGGCGCACGTGAAAGTTCAAGTGGAAATAGAGGGCAGCAAGTCGCGGGCAAGCGCTATATTTAAAGTCCCTGTTAATACAGCAGGATGATTAGATGGACAAGGGAATTTACAGTGCAGATTTGCTCTTCACTTTTATGCTCATGAATCAGTGTATTTTGCTTTGCTTTGCTGCTGAAGAAAGATTACAATTTGATCGGTTAATATCATTATTATACACGTTTGGAGGCTAACTACAACCAATCGAAGACTAAATATTGATATTTCCAGTGGCAATTTCTCAAAGCAGCCACTTCACGAGCCTGTAATGCACTACTAGAAGTTTCCATTTGTATTTTTTGCTTCACCAATAGAAAAAAGTAATCAATAAATTAATTAGAAAGGGATTGTAGAATTTGTGAGTGTTCAAAAAGTCCAAGTGGTTTGGTTTGCAATTCACGC